>JASGCC010002380.1:0-28700 GCA_030067915.1 Hydractinia echinata
TCATTTATCACATTATTTAAGGTAAGTCAAACAAATAGTTCATTAGTCCACAGTCAACGTTTTTCACTTAAAAGCGATGCAACCTAGTAATGTCAAAAAATATCGCTAAATACATGTTGGTACGAATATGTGACGCAACCGTTGTAACTCAAACGGACTGATACCGTTAGAAAGTCAATGAAATGTAGTTTTTTGAAAACTGTCTCTAATTCTTCAGCGCGCGCTAACGGCTAGGATTGGTCCCACAGTAAAAAATGACTTATTTATCTAAATTTTTAAAATAAAGCGCTACCACAGCGCCCAGTGTAATTCTGAGTTCCAGCAATCATGTCAAATTAAGAAGAATGTTATTTCCTTGGAGTCCAATTGTCTCATTTATCACATTTATAAGGTCAAAGTCCAAAATCATTCAATTAAGTCCCACAGTCAATCGTTTCAACTGTTAAAAGCGATGCAACCTAGTAATATCAGAAAAAATATCGCTAAATACATGTTGGTACGAATATGTGACGCAACCGTTGTAACTCAAACGGACTGATACCGTTAGAAAGTCAATGAAATGTAGTTTTGAAACTGTCTCTATTTCTTCAGCGCGCGCTAACGGCTAGGATTGGTCCCACAGTAAAAAATGACTTATTTATCTAAATTTTTAAATAAAGCGCTACCACAGCGCCCAGTGTAATCGCTGAGTTCCAGCAATCATGTCAAATTAAGAAGAATGTTATTTCTTGGAGTCCAATTGTCTCATTTATCACATTTATAAGGTCAAAGTCCAAAATCAGTTCAATTAAGTCCCACAGTCAATCGTTTCACTGTTAAAAGCGATGCAACCTAGTAATATCAGAAAAATATCGCTAAATACATGTTGGTACGAATATGTGACGCAACCGTTGTAACTCAAACGGACTGATACCGTTAGAAAGTCAATGAAATGTAGTTTTTGAAACTGTCTCTATTTCTTCAGCGCGCGCTAACGGCTAGGATTGGTCCACAGTAAAAAATGACTTATTTATCTAAATTTTTAAATAAAGCGCTACCACAGCGCCCAGTGTAATTGCTGAGTTCCAGCAATCATGTCAAATTAAGAAGAATGTTATTTCTTGGAGTCCAATTGTATCATTTATCACATTTATAAGGTCAAAGTCCAAAATCAGTTCAATTAAGTCCCACAGTCAATCGTTTCACTGTTAAAAGCGATGCAACCTAGTAATATCAGAAAAATATCGCTAAATACATGTTGATACGAATATGTGACGCAACCGTTGTAACTCAAACGGATTGATACCGTTAGAAAGTCAATGAAATGTAGTTTGTGAATCTGTCTCTATTTCTTCAGCGCGCGCTAACCGCTAGGATTGGTCCCATAGTAAAAAATGACTTATTTATCTAAATTTTTAAATAGAGCGCTCCCGCAGCAACTAGTGTAATTTGCTGAGTTCCATTAATCATGTCAAATTAAGAAGAATGTTATTTCTTGGAGTCCAATTGTCTCATTTATCACATTTATAAGGTCAAAGTCCAAAATCAGTTCAATTAAGTCCCACAGTCAATCGTTTCACTGTTAAAAGCGATGCAACCTAGTAATATCAGAAAAATATCGCTAAATACATGTTGGTACGAATATGTGACGCAACCGTTGTAACTCAAACGGATTGATACCGTTAGAAAAGTCAATGAAATGTAGTTTTTTGAAACTGTCTCTATTTCTTCAGCGCGCGCTAACGGCTAGGATTGGTCCCACAGTAAAAAATGACTTATTTATCCACATTTTAAATAAAGCGCTACTACAGCGCCCAGTGTAATCGCTGAGTTCCAGCAATCATGTCAAATTAAGAAGAATGTTATTTCTTGGAGTCCAATTGTCTCATTTATCACATTTATAAGGTCAAAGTCCAAAATCAGTTCAATTAAGTCCCACAGTCAATCGTTTCACTGTTAAAAGCGATGCAACCTAGTAATATCAGAAAAATATCGCTAAATACATGTTGGTACGAATATGTGACGCAACCGTTGTAACTCAAACGGATTGATACCGTTAGAAAGTCAATGAAATGTAGTTTGTGAATCTGTCTCTATTTCTTCAGCGCGCGCTAACGGCTAGGATTGGTCCCACAGTAAAAAATGACTTATTTATCTAAATTTTTAAATAAAGCGCTACCACAGCGCCCAGTGTAATTTGCTGAGTTCCAGCAATCATGTCAAATTAAGAAGAATGTTATTTCTTGGAGTCCAATTGTCTCATTTATCACATTTATAAGGTCAAAGTCCAAAATCAGTTCAATTAAGTCCCACAGTCAATCGTTTCACTGTTAAAAGCGATGCAACCTAGTAATATCAGAAAAATATCGCTAAATACATGTTGGTACGAATATGTGACGCAACCGTTGTAACTCAAACGGACTGATACCGTTAGAAAGTCAATGAAATGTAGTTTTTGAAACTGTCTCTATTTCTTCAGCGCGCGCTAACGGCTAGGATTGGTCCCACAGTAAAAAATGACTTATTTATCTAAATTTTTAAATAAAGCGCTACCACAGCGCCCAGTGTAATTCTGAGTTCCAGCAATCATGTCAAATTAAGAAGAATGTTATTTCTTGGAGTCCAATTGTCTCATTTATCACATTTATAAGGTCAAAGTCCAAAATCAGTTCAATTAAGTCCCACAGTCAATCGTTTCACTGTTAAAAGCGATGCAACCTAGTAATATCAGAAAAATATCGCTAAATACATGTTGGTACGAATATGTGACGCAACCGTTGTAACTCAAACGGACTGATACCGTTAGAAAGTCAATGAAATGTAGTTTTTGAAACTGTCTCTATTTCTTCAGCGCGCGCTAACGGCTAGGATTGGTCCCACAGTAAAAAATGACTTATTTATCTAAATTTTTAAATAAAGCGCTACCACAGCGCCCAGTGTAATCGCTGAGTTCCAGCAATCATGTCAAATTAAGAAGAATGTTATTTCTTGGAGTCCAATTGTCTCATTTATCACATTTATAAGGTCAAAGTCCAAAATCAGTTCAATTAAGTCCCACAGTCAATCGTTTCACTGTTAAAAGCGATGCAACCTAGTAATATCAGAAAAATATCGCTAAATACATGTTGGTACGAATATGTGACGCAACCGTTGTAACTCAAACGGACTGATACCGTTAGAAAGTCAATGAAATGTAGTTTTTGAAACTGTCTCTATTTCTTCAGCGCGCGCTAACGGCTAGGATTGGTCCCACAGTAAAAAATGACTTATTTATCTAAATTTTTAAATAAAGCGCTACCACAGCGCCCAGTGTAATCGCTGAGTTCCAGCAATCATGTCAAATTAAGAAGAATGTTATTTCTTGGAGTCCAATTGTCTCATTTATCACATTTATAAGGTCAAAGTCCAAAATCAGTTCAATTAAGTCCCACAGTCAATCGTTTCACTGTTAAAAGCGATGCAACCTAGTAATATCAGAAAAATATCGCTAAATACATGTTGGTACGAATATGTGACGCAACCGTTGTAACTCAAACGGACTGATACCGTTAGAAAGTCAATGAAATGTAGTTTTTGAAACTGTCTCTATTTCTTCAGCGCGCGCTAACGGCTAGGATTGGTCCCACAGTAAAAAATGACTTATTTATCTAAATTTTTAAATAAAGCGCTACCACAGCGCCCAGTGTAATTCTGAGTTCCAGCAATCATGTCAAATTAAGAAGAATGTTATTTCTTGGAGTCCAATTGTCTCATTTATCACATTTATAAGGTCAAAGTCCAAAATCAGTTCAATTAAGTCCCACAGTCAATCGTTTCACTGTTAAAAGCGATGCAACCTAGTAATATCAGAAAAATATCGCTAAATACATGTTGGTACGAATATGTGACGCAACCGTTGTAACTCAAACGGACTGATACCGTTAGAAAGTCAATGAAATGTAGTTTTTGAAACTGTCTCTATTTCTTCAGCGCGCGCTAACGGCTAGGATTGGTCCCACAGTAAAAAATGACTTATTTATCTAAATTTTAAATAAAGCGCTACCACAGCGCCCAGTGTAATTGCTGAGTTCCAGCAATCATGTCAAATTAAGAAGAATGTTATTTCTTGGAGTCCAATTGTCTCATTTATCACATTTATAAGGTCAAAGTCCAAAATCAGTTCAATTAAGTCCCACAGTCAATCGTTTCACTGTTAAAAGCGATGCAACCTAGTAATATCAGAAAAATATCGCTAAATACATGTTGGTACGAATATGTGACGCAACCGTTGTAACTCAAACGGACTGATACCGTTAGAAAGTCAATGAAATGTAGTTTTTGAAACTGTCTCTATTTCTTCAGCGCGCGCTAACGGCTAGGATTGGTCCCACAGTAAAAAATGACTTATTTATCTAAATTTTTAAATAAAGCGCTACCACAGCGCCCAGTGTAATTGCTGAGTTCCAGCAATCATGTCAAATTAAGAAGAATGTTATTTCTTGGAGTCCAATTGTCTCATTTATCACATTTATAAGGTCAAAGTCCAAAATCAGTTCAATTAAGTCCCACAGTCAATCGTTTCACTGTTAAAAGCGATGCAACCTAGTAATATCAGAAAAATATCGCTAAATACATGTTGGTACGAATATGTGACGCAACCGTTGTAACTCAAACGGACTGATACCGTTAGAAAGTCAATGAAATGTAGTTTTTGAAACTGTCTCTATTTCTTCAGCGCGCGCTAACGGCTAGGATTGGTCCCACAGTAAAAAATGACTTATTTATCTAAATTTTTAAATAAAGCGCTACCACAGCGCCCAGTGTAATCGCTGAGTTCCAGCAATCATGTCAAATTAAGAAGAATGTTATTTCTTGGAGTCCAATTGTTCATTTATCACATTTATAAGGTCAAAGTCCAAAATCAGTTCAATTAAGTCCCACAGTCAATCGTTTCACTGTTAAAAGCGATGCAACCTAGTAATATCAGAAAAATATCGCTAAATACATGTTGGTACGAATATGTGACGCAACCGTTGTAACTCAAACGGACTGATACCGTTAGAAAGTCAATGAAATGTAGTTTTTGAAACTGTCTCTATTTCTTCAGCGCGCGCTAACGGCTAGGATTGGTCCCACAGTAAAAAATGACTTATTTATCTAAATTTTTAAATAAAGCGCTACCACAGCGCCCAGTGTAATCGCTGAGTTCCAGCAATCATGTCAAATTAAGAAGAATGTTATTTCTTGGAGTCCAATTGTTCATTTATCACATTTATAAGGTCAAAGTCCAAAATCAGTTCAATTAAGTCCCACAGTCAATCGTTTCACTGTTAAAAGCGATGCAACCTAGTAATATCAGAAAAATATCGCTAAATACATGTTGGTACGAATATGTGACGCAACCGTTGTAACTCAAACGGACTGATACCGTTAGAAAGTCAATGAAATGTAGTTTTTGAAACTGTCTCTATTTCTTCAGCGCGCGCTAACGGCTAGGATTGGTCCCACAGTAAAAAATGACTTATTTATCTAAATTTTTAAATAAAGCGCTACCACAGCGCCCAGTGTAATCGCTGAGTTCCAGCAATCATGTCAAATTAAGAAGAATGTTATTTCTTGGAGTCCAATTGTCTCATTTATCACATTTATAAGGTCAAAGTCCAAAATCAGTTCAATTAAGTCCCACAGTCAATCGTTTCACTGTTAAAAGCGATGCAACCTAGTAATATCAGAAAAATATCGCTAAATACATGTTGGTACGAATATGTGACGCAACCGTTGTAACTCAAACGGATTGATACCGTTAGAAAGTCAATGAAATGTAGTTTTTGAAACTGTCTCTATTTCTTCAGCGCGCGCTAACGGCTAGGATTGGTCCCACAGTAAAAAATGACTTATTTATCTAAATTTTAAATAAAGCGCTACCACAGCGCCCAGTGTAATTGCTGAGTTCCAGCAATCATGTCAAATTAAGAAGAATGTTATTTCTTGGAGTCCAATTGTCTCATTTATCACATTTATAAGGTCAAAGTCCAAAATCAGTTCAATTAAGTCCCACAGTCAATCGTTTCACTGTTAAAAGCGATGCAACCTAGTAATATCAGAAAAATATCGCTAAATACATGTTGGTACGAATATGTGACGCAACCGTTGTAACTCAAACGGACTGATACCGTTAGAAAGTCAATGAAATGTAGTTTTTGAAACTGTCTCTATTTCTTCAGCGCGCGCTAACGGCTAGGATTGGTCCCACAGTAAAAAATGACTTATTTATCTAAATTTTAAATAAAGCGCTACCACAGCGCCCAGTGTAATCGCTGAGTTCCAGCAATCATGTCAAATTAAGAAGAATGTTATTTCTTGGAGTCCAATTGTCTCATTTATCACATTTATAAGGTCAAAGTCCAAAATCAGTTCAATTAAGTCCCACAGTCAATCGTTTCACTGTTAAAAGCGATGCAACCTAGTAATATCAGAAAAATATCGCTAAATACATGTTGGTACGAATATGTGACGCAACCGTTGTAACTCAAACGGACTGATACCGTTAGAAAGTCAATGAAATGTAGTTTTTGAAACTGTCTCTATTTCTTCAGCGCGCGCTAACGGCTAGGATTGGTCCCACAGTAAAAAATGACTTATTTATCTAAATTTTTAAATAAAGCGCTACCACAGCGCCCAGTGTAATTGCTGAGTTCCAGCAATCATGTCAAATTAAGAAGAATGTTATTTCTTGGAGTCCAATTGTCTCATTTATCACATTTATAAGGTCAAAGTCCAAAATCAGTTCAATTAAGTCCCACAGTCAATCGTTTCACTGTTAAAAGCGATGCAACCTAGTAATATCAGAAAAATATCGCTAAATACATGTTGGTACGAATATGTGACGCAACCGTTGTAACTCAAACGGACTGATACCGTTAGAAAGTCAATGAAATGTAGTTTTTGAAACTGTCTCTATTTCTTCAGCGCGCGCTAACGGCTAGGATTGGTCCCACAGTAAAAAATGACTTATTTATCTAAATTTTTAAATAAAGCGCTACCACAGCGCCCAGTGTAATCGCTGAGTTCCAGCAATCATGTCAAATTAAGAAGAATGTTATTTCTTGGAGTCCAATTGTTCATTTATCACATTTATAAGGTCAAAGTCCAAAATCAGTTCAATTAAGTCCCACAGTCAATCGTTTCACTGTTAAAAGCGATGCAACCTAGTAATATCAGAAAAATATCGCTAAATACATGTTGGTACGAATATGTGACGCAACCGTTGTAACTCAAACGGACTGATACCGTTAGAAAGTCAATGAAATGTAGTTTTTGAAACTGTCTCTATTTCTTCAGCGCGCGCTAACGGCTAGGATTGGTCCCACAGTAAAAAATGACTTATTTATCTAAATTTTAAATAAAGCGCTACCACAGCGCCCAGTGTAATTCTGAGTTCCAGCAATCATGTCAAATTAAGAAGAATGTTATTTCTTGGAGTCCAATTGTATCATTTATCACATTTATAAGGTCAAAGTCCAAAATCAGTTCAATTAAGTCCCACAGTCAATCGTTTCACTGTTAAAAGCGATGCAACCTAGTAATATCAGAAAAATATCGCTAAATACATGTTGGTACGAATATGTGACGCAACCGTTGTAACTCAAACGGACTGATACCGTTAGAAAGTCAATGAAATGTAGTTTTTGAAACTGTCTCTATTTCTTCAGCGCGCGCTAACGGCTAGGATTGGTCCCACAGTAAAAAATGACTTATTTATCTAAATTTTTAAATAAAGCGCTACCACAGCGCCCAGTGTAATTCCTGAGTTCCAGCAATCATGTCAAATTAAGAAGAATGTTATTTCTTGGAGTCCAATTGTATCATTTATCACATTTATAAGGTCAAAGTCCAAAATCAGTTCAATTAAGTCCCACAGTCAATCGTTTCACTGTTAAAAGCGATGCAACCTAGTAATATCAGAAAAATATCGCTAAATACATGTTGGTACGAATATGTGACGCAACCGTTGTAACTCAAACGGATGATACCGTTAGAAAGTCAATGAAATGTAGTTTTTGAAACTGTCTCTATTTCTTCAGCGCGCGCTAACGGCTAGGATTGGTCCCACAGTAAAAAATGACTTATTTATCTAAATTTTTAAATAAAGCGCTACCACAGCGCCCAGTGTAATCGCTGAGTTCCAGCAATCATGTCAAATTAAGAAGAATGTTATTTCTTGGAGTCCAATTGTGTCATTTATCACATTTATAAGGTCAAAGTCCAAAATCAGTTCAATTAAGTCCCACAGTCAATCGTTTCACTGTTAAAAGCGATGCAACCTAGTAATATCAGAAAAATATCGCTAAATACATGTTGGTACGAATATGTGACGCAACCGTTGTAACTCAAACGGATTGATACCGTTAGAAAGTCAATGAAATGTAGTTTTTGAAACTGTCTCTATTTCTTCAGCGCGCGCTAACGGCTAGGATTGGTCCCACAGTAAAAAATGACTTATTTATCTAAATTTTTAAATAAAGCGCTACCACAGCGCCCAGTGTAATTCTGAGTTCCAGCAATCATGTCAAATTAAGAAGAATGTTATTTCTTGGAGTCCAATTGTTCATTTATCACATTTATAAGGTCAAAGTCCAAAATCAGTTCAATTAAGTCCCACAGTCAATCGTTTCACTGTTAAAAGCGATGCAACCTAGTAATATCAGAAAAATATCGCTAAATACATGTTGGTACGAATATGTGACGCAACCGTTGTAACTCAAACGGACTGATACCGTTAGAAAGTCAATGAAATGTAGTTTTTGAAACTGTCTCTATTTCTTCAGCGCGCGCTAACGGCTAGGATTGGTCCCACAGTAAAAAATGACTTATTTATCTAAATTTTAAATAAAGCGCTACCACAGCGCCCAGTGTAATTTCTGAGTTCCAGCAATCATGTCAAATTAAGAAGAATGTTATTTCTTGGAGTCCAATTGTTCATTTATCACATTATAAGGTCAAAGTCCAAAATCAGTTCAATTAAGTCCCACAGTCAATCGTTTCACTGTTAAAAGCGATGCAACCTAGTAATATCAGAAAAATATCGCTAAATACATGTTGGTACGAATATGTGACGCAACCGTTGTAACTCAAACGGACTGATACCGTTAGAAAGTCAATGAAATGTAGTTTTTGAAACTGTCTCTATTTCTTCAGCGCGCGCTAACGGCTAGGATTGGTCCCACAGTAAAAAATGACTTATTTATCTAAATTTTTAAATAAAGCGCTACCACAGCGCCCAGTGTAATTTCTGAGTTCCAGCAATCATGTCAAATTAAGAAGAATGTTATTTCTTGGAGTCCAATTGTTCATTTATCACATTTATAAGGTCAAAGTCCAAAATCAGTTCAATTAAGTCCCACAGTCAATCGTTTCACTGTTAAAAGCGATGCAACCTAGTAATATCAGAAAAATATCGCTAAATACATGTTGGTACGAATATGTGACGCAACCGTTGTAACTCAAACGGACTGATACCGTTAGAAAATCAATGAAATGTAGTTTTTGAAACTGTCTCTATTTCTTCAGCGCGCGCTAACGGCTAGGATTGGTCCCACAGTAAAAAATGACTTATTTATCTAAATTTTAAATAAAGCGCTACCACAGCGCCCAGTGTAATTGCTGAGTTCCAGCAATCATGTCAAATTAAGAAGAATGTTATTTCTTGGAGTCCAATTGTTCATTTATCACATTATAAGGTCAAAGTCCAAAATCAGTTCAATTAAGTCCCACAGTCAATCGTTTCACTGTTAAAAGCGATGCAACCTAGTAATATCAGAAAAATATCGCTAAATACATGTTGGTACGAATATGTGACGCAACCGTTGTAACTCAAACGGATTGATACCGTTAGAAAGTCAATGAAATGTAGTTTTTGAAACTGTCTCTATTTCTTCAGCGCGCGCTAACGGCTAGGATTGGTGCCACAGTAAAAATGACTTATTTATCTAAATTTTTAAATAAAGCGCTACCACAGCGCCCAGTGTAATTTCTGAGTTCCAGCAATCATGTCAAATTAAGAAGAATGTTATTTCTTGGAGTCCAATTGTATCATTTATCACATTTATAAGGTCAAAGTCCAAAATCAGTTCAATTAAGTCCCACAGTCAATCGTTTCACTGTTAAAAGCGATGCAACCTAGTAATATCAGAAAAATATCGCTAAATACATGTTGGTACGAATATGTGACGCAACCGTTGTAACTCAAACGGACTGATACCGTTAGAAAGTCAATGAAATGTAGTTTTTGAAACTGTCTCTATTTCTTCAGCGCGCGCTAACGGCTAGGATTGGTCCCACAGTAAAAAATGACTTATTTATGTAAATGTTTAAATAAAGCGCTACCACAGCGCCCAGTGTAATTTCTGAGTTCCAGCAATCATGTCAAATTAAGAAGAATGTTATTTCTTGGAGTCCAATTGTTACATTTATCACAATTATAAGGTCAAAGTCCAAAATCAGTTCAATTAAGTCCCACAGTCAATCGTTTCACTGTTAAAAGCGATGCAACCTAGTAATATCAGAAAAATATCTCTAAATACATGTTGGTACGAATATGTGACGCAACCGTTGTAACTCAAACGGACTGATACCGTTAGAAAGTCAATGAAATGTAGTTTTTGAAACTGTCTCTATTTCTTCAGCGCGCGCTAACGGCTAGGATTGGTCCCACAGTAAAAAATGACTTATTTATCTAAATTTTTAAATAAAGCGCTACCACAGCGCCCAGTGTAATTTCTGAGTTCCAGCAATCATGTCAAATTAAGAAGAATGCTATTTCTTGGAGTCCAATTGTTACATTTATCACAATTATAAGGTCAAAGTCCAAATCATAGTTCAATTAGTCCCACAGTCCAATCCGTTCACTGTTAAAAGCGATGCAACCTATGTAATATCAGAAAAAAATCTCTAAATACATGTTGGTACGAATATGTGACGCAACCGCTGAAACTCAAACGGAATGATACCGTTAGAAAATCAATGAGATGTAGTTTTTGAAACTATCTCTATTTTTTCAGCGCGCGCTAACGGCTAGGATTAGTCCCACAGTAAAAAATGACTTATTTATCTAAACTTTTAAATAAAGCGCTACCACAGCGCCCAGTGTAACCGCTGAGTTCCAGCAATCATGTCAAATTAAGAAAGAATGTTATTTCATGGAGTCAATGTGTCATTTATCACATTCATAAGGTCAAAGTCCAAAATCAGTTCAATTAAGTCCCACAGTCAATGTTTCACACTTAAAGCGATGCAACCTAGTAATGTCACAAAATATCGCTAAATACATGTTGGTACAAATATGTGACGCAACCCGTTGTACTCAAACGGATTGACACCGTTAGAAAGTCAATGAAATATAGTTTTTGAAACTGTCGCTATTTCTTCAACGCGCGCTAACGGCTAGGATTGGTCCCACAGTAAAAAATTAATTATTTATCTAAATTTCTAAATAAAGCGCTAACACAGCGCCCAGTGTAATTTCTGAGTTCCAGCAATCATGTCAAATTAAGAAGAATGTTATTTCTTGGAGTCCAATTGTATCATTTATCACATTTATAAGGTCAAAGTCCGAAATCAGTTCAATTAAGTCGCACAGTCAATCGTTTCACTGTTAAAAGCGATGCAACCTAGTAATATCAGAAAAATATCGCTAAATACATGTTGGTACGAATATGTGACGCAACCGTTGTAATTCAAACGGACTGATACCGTTAGAAAATCAAATGAAATGTAGTTTTTGAAACTATCTCTATTTCTTCAGGGCGCGCTAACGGCTAGGATTGGTCCCACAGTAAAAAATGACTTATTTATGTAAATGTTTAAATAAAGCGCTACCACAGCGCCCAGTGTAATTTCTGAGTTCCAGCAATCATGTCAAATTAAGAAGAATGTTATTTCTTGGAGTCCAATTGTTACATTTATCACAATTATAAGGTCAAAGTCCAAAATCAGTTCAATTAAGTCCCACAGTCAATCGTTTCACTGTTAAAAGCGATGCAACCTAGTAATATCAGAAAAATATCTCTAAGTACATGTTGGTACGAATATGTGACGCAACCGTTGTAACTCAAACGGACTGATACCGTTAGAAAGTCAATGAAATGTAGTTTTTGAAACTGTCTCTATTTTTTCAGCGCGCGCTAACGGCTAGGATTGGTCCCACAGTAAAAAATGACTTATTTATGTAAATGTTTAAATAAAGCGCTACCACAGCGCCCAGTGTAATTTCTGAGTTCCAGCAATCATGTCAAATTAAGAAGAATGCTATTTCTTGGAGTCCAATTGTTACATTTATCACAATTATAAAGTCAAAGTCCAAAATCAGTTCAATTAAGTCCCACAGTCAATCGTTTCACTGTTAAAAGCGATGCAACCTAGTAATATCAGAAAAAAATCTCTAAATACATGTTGGTACGAATATGTGACGCAACACATATAAATATATATATATATATATATATATATATATATATATACACAGATAAAAAAACTCACACTACTTCTAGGTCCCTGAGTTTAAGTAACTTCAAAGGAAAGATTAGTGAAGCCATTGCCTGCACATTTAAGTTTAACGCTAGAATTTACCAAGATTGCGTCAATGCGTACGGACATACTCTTGTTAGTGGCAATACTTTTTGTGGTTTTATATTTGAAAAACTGGATTACTGGATTACAAACGATTACAAACGATATCGAGCACACTTTTACAAGAGACACTTTGAGAAAATGCTTTTCATTTTTACGTAGGAGAAATGAGAAGAAACCTATTTGTTTAATCAAGAAACTTTTGATTTGTTTACTTTTGATAAACTGTGGAGATATTGAACAATGTCCTGGGCCAGCAACCTACCCTGAGAGTCTTAAAAACGTTTGCAATTCACGTGGCATGAAAATTGCACACCTAAACATACAAGCCATTACAATATCTTATAATGTAATCTGTGACTTGCTTGGAAATAACCCTGATATTGACATCCTAACGTTATCGGAAACTCATCTTACATCCCAGACTGAACATAACAGTGAGATATTCAAAATTGAAGGGTACGTGTTCCAGAGATTAGACAGGAAGAACGGACCTTGGGGTGGCGTTGGCATGTACATAAAAGAAGGCATAAACTATAAACGTAGGGACGATTTAGAACGGAACTGTCTCGAAAGTTTATGGATAGAAATTTTCATCAACAATGCTAAAAGTCTCCTCATGACGTCACTGTATCGACCTCCAAACGATTCAAAATATCTTGCAAAAAATTTTGATGAACAGTTTAATGACCTATTATTGAAGGTGTCAAAAGAGAAAAAAGAAGTCATTATTCTCGGTGATCTCAATAGTGATTATCTTGTAAAGAGCGATAATGACAATGTGAAAAATATTTTAACGATTCATGGTTTCAAACAACTAATTACTAAACCAACCCGTGTTACAAAGAACTCAAAGACACTTATCGATATAATAGCTACCAACAAAGAGAACATTTCAAAAACAGATGTAATTCCTGTTTCCCTTAGCGACCACGATATGGTAATTTGTGTCCGCAAACTGAACCATATGAAATACAAAACAAGATACGTTACGTCACGTAATTATACAAAATACGATCCGGGACAGTTACAAAGAGATCTTAAAAACACTGATTTTTCTGACGTATTCAATGAAAACAATGTACAAAAAGCTACGGAGAATTTTACCAATATTCTAACAAATGTTTTCCAGAGACATGCTCCAATCGTTAAAAAACGTCATAAAGGAAAACCAACTCCCTGGCTGGATGTCGATATTAAGCATGATATGGACCGCCGAGATAAAGTCTTAAGAAAAGCCCGAAAGTCTGGATCAGATGCAGACTGGAGACTGTATAAGAAACTTAGAAACTTTTGTAATAACCGACTGAGAACTGCTCGTAGGAACTACCACCGCAACATGCTGAATGAACATCGTCTTAACCCGAGAAGTTTCTGGAAGACCATTAAGTCCATATTCCCGACCAAAGCTAAAGTCAACTCGTCGCAACAAAGCAACTGCAATGCAAAATCGTTCGGAACTTTCTTCTCAACAGCAGTATCAAAATTGAAAAAAGCTCATTTTCTCCTCGCTAATCTTGTCTGGAGAGTTCCGAAGTATTATTCTGTTCGTACCAATTCAACATTCAATTTTCAATACGTTTCTGTAGTTTTTGTGCAAAAGGAACTTAAATCACTACGACGGAATAAAGCGGCAGGCATTGATAACTTGCCACCTGGTATGTTGAAGGATGCCGCTACTGAAATCGCTCCAGCACTTGCTTATATAATCAACTTATCGATCGAGACAGCTACTGTACCAACCATATGGAAAACAGCTAAAGTGACACCTGTACATAAATCTGGCAATACCTGTGATGAAGCCAATTATCGACCAATATCAGTTTTGGTTATTATGTCAAAAATATTGGAAAAAGCCGTTCACAACCAGTTGAAAGAATACCTTGAGCAAAACAAACTCTTGTCCAATAGACAATTCGGTTACCGTGCAAAAAGATCTACAGAAATTGCATCCACTCTATTCTTAGATAGCATCAGGAGAGATATTGACAAAGGCAAATTGGTGGGCGCAGTCTTTATGGACCTAAGTCGTGCCTTCGATACACTCAGCCATTCCACATTAATTGCTAAACTGAAATCATACGGAATCAGTGGAAATGAGATTACCTGGCTTAACGATTACCTTTTTCAAAGGAAGCAGATCATCCAAATCGGAAACGAGCTTTCACCAGAATACACCGTGTCAACTGGAGTACCACAGGGGTCACTATTAGGACCTCTGATGTTTTTGATTTATTTTAATGACTTCCCTGACTGTATAACTCATTCAAATGTTATTATGTATGCGGACGATACAGTAATCTATTTTGCCCACAAAGACAAAGCGATTATTGAAGAATGTCTCAACTCGGATTTCGTAGCAATTTCAAAGTACCTTGAAGAATCAGAACTAGTCATCAACTTAAAAAAGGGCAAAACGGAATCTATGCTCTTCGGCACATCCATCAAACTCAACAGGATATTCGAACCTCTCAAAATCAAGTATCGGGAAAGCACCATTAATAACACTAACTCGTATGAATATCTTGGCAACCATGTCGACCCATCCGTGAATCTGAGCCAAAACTTTGAGAAACGACGCAAAAAAGCTTCTGGCCGTGTCCGGCTACTGCAAAGAGTTCGACAATACCTGACTAAAGAGGCCGCTGAAAAGGTTTTCAACTTGATGATAGCACCTTTATTAACTTATTGCTGCTTAACAAAACTTCAACTCACTCAAACTCAACAGTCTTCTCTACAATCAATCGAAAGGTGTGCTTCACGAATAATTTATGGTCCAGAAAACGATAAAAAGATAACACCGATATATCAAAAGAGGAATGTCAAAGCATGTCTTACAGTACGGAAATGTGTTGATGAAAATGTATGTAGTCCGATAAAAAGCTATTTTGAGTTGAATAAGCACAACCTTCGTACGAGAAACCAAGGTTGTCTAATGAAATTACCTAAACTAAGACTCGAGCTAGGTAAACAAACATTTGAATATTCGGGAGCAAAATTGTATAATGATCTCCCATTGAACATTAGGCAAGAAGCAAATTTTTCAAAATTTAAGGAACTTTTAATTTCACATGTTTTTAACTAATTTTAATTCTCGTATGAGCATCCAGGGAGGCAGCAGATTCAGGGGTTGTCTTTTTCTCTTCTTATTCTCTCTCCTGCTGAGACTTTGCTGCACCTCTGGATGACCCCATGCCTTTTACTGTGTTATAAATAAATAAATAAATCATATATGTGTATATTTTTAGTTTTTAACCATTTATTATTATTTATTTTTTTTTTCATTTATGCCTCTTTTTATAACAGGTCACACAATGATAGCAGTTTTATATTTTTGTAAATACTGAAGTGTAATTACCTGTTTGTAAACATTGAGATAATAATAATAATAATAATAACCGCTGAAACTCAAACGGAATGATACCGTTAGAAAATCAATGAGATGTAGTTTTTGAAACTATCTCTATTTTTTCAGCGCGCGCTAACGGCTAGGATTAGTCCCACAGTAAAAAATGACTTATTTATCTAAACTTTTAAATAAAGCGCTACCACAGCGCCCAGTGTAACCGCTGAGTTCCAGCAATCATGTCAAATTAAGAAGAATGTTATTTCATGGAGTCCAATTGTGTCATTTATCACATTCATAAGGTCAAAGTCCAAAATCAGTTCAATTAAGTCCCACAGTCAATCGTTTCACACTTAAAAGCGATGCAACCTAGTAATGTCACAAAAATATCGCTAAATACATGTTGGTACAAATATGTGACGCAACCGTTGTAACTCAAACGGATTGACACCGTTAGAAAGTCAATGAAATATAGTTTTTGAAACTGTCGCTATTTCTTCAACGCGCGCTAACGGCTAGGATTGGTCCCACAGTAAAAAATTAATTATTTATCTAAATTTATAAATAAAGCGCTAACACAGCGCCCAGTGTGATTTTTGAGTTCCAGCAATCATGTCAAATTAAGAAGAATGTTATTTGTTGGAGTCCAATTGTATCATTTATCACAATTATAAGGTCAAAGTCCGAAATCAGTTCAATTAAGTCCCACAGTCAATCGTTTCACTGTTAAAAGCGATGCAACCTAGTAATATCAGAAAAATATCGCTAAATACATGTTGGTACGAATATGTGACGCAACCGTTGAAACTCAAACGGGTTGATACCGTTAGAAAATCAAATGAAATGTAGTTTTTGAAACTATCTCTATTTCTTCAGGGCGCGCTAACGGCTAGGATTGGTCCCACAGTAAAAAATGACTTATTTATGTAAATGTTTAAATAAAGCGCTACCACAGCGCCCAGTGTAATTTCTGAGTTCCAGCAATCATGTCAAATTAAGAAGAATGTTATTTCTTGGAGTCCAATTGTTACATTTATCACAATTATAAGGTCAAAGTCCAAAATCAGTTCAATTAAGTCCCACAGTCAATCGTTTCACTGTTAAAAGCGATGCAACCTAGTAATATCAGAAAAATATCTCTAAGTACATGTTGGTACGAATATGTGACGCAACCGTTGTAACTCAAACGGACTGATACCGTTAGAAAGTCAATGAGATGTAGTTTTTGAAACTGTCTCTATTTCTTCAGCGCGCGCTAACGGCTAGGATTGGTCCCACAGTAAAAAATGACTTATTTATGTAAATGTTTAAATAAAGCGCTACCACAGCGCCCAGTGTAATTTCTGAGTTCCAGCAATCATGTCAAATTAAGAAGAATGCTATTTCTTGGAGTCCAATTGTTACATTTATCACAATTATAAGGTCAAAGTCTAAAATCAGTTCAATTAAGTCCCACAGTCAATCTCTATTTTTTCAGCGCGCGCTAACGGCTAGGATTAGTCCCACAGTAAAAAATGACTTATTTATCTAAACTTTTAAATAAAGCGCTACCACAGCGCCCAGTGTAACCGCTGAGTTCCAGCAATCATGTCAAATTAAGAAGAATGTTATTTCATGGAGTCCAATTGTGTCATTTATCACATTCATAAGGTCAAAGTCCAAAATCAGTTCAATTAAGTCCCACAGTCAATCGTTTCACACTTAAAAGCGATGCAACCTAGTAATGTCACAAAAATATCGCTAAATACATGTTGGTACAAATATGTGACGCAACCGTTGTAACTCAAACGGATTGACACCGTTAGAAAGTCAATGAAATATAGTTTTTGAAACTGTCGCTATTTCTTCAACGCGCGCTAACGGCTAGGATTGGTCCCACAGTAAAAAATTAATTATTTATCTAAATTTCTAAATAAAGCGCTAACACAGCGCCCAGTGTAATTTCTGAGTTCCAGCAATCATGTCAAATTAAGAAGAATGTTATTTCTTGGAGTCCAATTGTATCATTTATCACATTTATAAGGTCAAAGTCCAAAATCAGTTCAATTAAGTCCCACAGTCAATCGTTTCACTGTTAAAAGCGATGCAACCTAGTAATATCAGAAAAATATCGCTAAATACATGTTGGTACGAATATGTGACGCAACCGTTGTAACTCAAACGGATTGATACCGTTAGAAAGTCAATGAAATGTAGTTTTTGAAACTGTCTCTATTTCTTCAGCGCGCGCTAACGGCTAGGATTGGTCCCACAGTAAAAAATGACTTATTTATCTAAATTTTAAATAAAGCGCTACCACAGCGCCCAGTGTAATTGCTGAGTTCCAGCAATCATGTCAAATTAAGAAGAATGTTATTTCTTGGAGTCCAATTGTATCATTTATCACATTTATAAGGTCAAAGTCCAAAATCAGTTCAATTAAGTCCCACAGTCAATCGTTTCACTGTTAAAAGCGATGCAACCTAGTAATATCAGAAAAATATCGCTAAATACATGTTGGTACGAATATGTGACGCAACCGTTGTAACTCAAACGGACTGATACCGTTAGAAAGTCAATGAAATGTAGTTTTTGAAACTGTCTCTATTTCTTCAGCGCGCGCTAACGGCTAGGATTGGTCCACAGTAAAAAATGACTTATTTATCTAAATTTTTAAATAAAGCGCTACCACAGCGCCCAGTGTAATTTCTGAGTTCCAGCAATCATGTCAAATTAAGAAGAATGTTATTTCTTGGAGTCCAATTGTTCATTTATCACATTATAAGGTCAAAGTCCAAAATCAGTTCAATTAAGTCCCACAGTCAATCGTTTCACTGTTAAAAGCGATGCAACCTAGTAATATCAGAAAAATATCGCTAAATACATGTTGGTACGAATATGTGACGCAACCGTTGTAACTCAAACGGACTGATACCGTTAGAAATTCAATGAAATGTAGTTTTTGTAACTGTCTCTATTTCGTCAGCGCGCGCTAACGGCTAGGATTGGTCCCACAGTAAAAAATGACTTATTTATCTAAATTTTAAATAAAGCGCTACCACAGCGCCCAGTGTAATTGCTGAGTTCCAGCAATCATGTCAAATTAAGAAGAATGTTATTTCTTGGAGTCCAATTGTCTCATTTATCACATTTATAAGGTCAAAGTCCAAAATCAGTTCAATTAAGTCCCACAGTCAATCGTTTCACTGTTAAAAGCGATGCAACCTAGTAATATCAGAAAAATATCGCTAAATACATGTTGGTACGAATATGTGACGCAACCGTTGTAACTCAAACGGACTGATACCGTTAGAAAGTCAATGAAATGTAGTTTTTGAAACTGTCTCTATTTCTTCAGCGCGCGCTAACGGCTAGGATTGGTCCCACAGTAAAAAATGACTTATTTATCTAAATTTTTAAATAAAGCGCTACCACAGCGCCCAGTGTAATTGCTGAGTTCCAGCAATCATGTCAAATTAAGAAGAATGTTATTTCTTGGAGTCCAATTGTCTCATTTATCACATTTATAAGGTCAAAGTCCAAAATCAGTTCAATTAAGTCCCACAGTCAATCGTTCACTGTTAAAAGCGATGCAACCTAGTAATATCAGAAAAATATCGCTAAATACATGTTGGTACGAATATGTGACGCAACCGTTGTAACTCAAACGGACTGATACCGTTAGAAAGTCAATGAAATGTAGTTTTTGAAACTGTCTCTATTTCTTCAGCGCGCGCTAACGGCTAGGATTGGTCCCACAGTAAAAAATGACTTATTTATCTAAATTTTAAATAAAGCGCTACCACAGCGCCCAGTGTAATTGCTGAGTTCCAGCAATCATGTCAAATTAAGAAGAATGTTATTTCTTGGAGTCCAATTGTCTCATTTATCACATTTATAAGGTCAAAGTCCAAAATCAGTTCAATTAAGTCCCACAGTCAATCGTTTCACTGTTAAAAGCGATGCAACCTAGTAATATCAGAAAAATATCGCTAAATACATGTTGGTACGAATATGTGACGCAACCGTTGTAACTCAAACGGACTGATACCGTTAGAAAGTCAATGAAATGTAGTTTTTGAAACTGTTTCTATTTCTTCAGCGCGCGCTAACGGCTAGGATTGGTCCCACAGTAAAAAATGACTTATTTATCTAAATTTTTAAATAAAGCGCTACCACAGCGCCCAGTGTAATTGCTGAGTTCCAGCAATCATGTCAAATTAAGAAGAATGTTATTTCTTGGAGTCCAATTGTCTCATTTATCACATTTATAAGGTCAAAGTCCAAAATCAGTTCAATTAAGTCCCACAGTCAATCGTTTCACTGTTAAAAGCGATGCAACCTAGTAATATCAGAAAAATATCGCTAAATACATGTTGGTACGAATATGTGACGCAACCGTTGTAACTCAAACGGATTGATACCGTTAGAAAGTCAATGAATGTAGTTTTGAAACTGTCTCTATTTCTTCAGCGCGCGCTAACGGCTAGGATTGGTCCCACTGTAAAAAATGACTTATTTATCTACATTTTTAAATAAAGCGCTACCACAGCGCCCAGTGTAATCGCTGAGTTCCAGCAATCATGTCAAATTAAGAAGAATGTTATTTCTTGGAGTCCAATTGTCTCATTTATCACATTTATAAGGTCAAAGTCCAAAATCAGTTCAATTAAGTCCCACAGTCAATCGTTTCACTGTTAAAAGCGATGCAACCTAGTAATATCAGAAAAATATCGCTAAATACATGTTGGTACGAATATGTGACGCAACCGTTGTAACTCAAACGGATTGATACCGTTAGAAAGTCAATGAAATGTAGTTTTTGAAACTGTCTCTATTTCTTCAGCGCGCGCTAACGGCTAGGATTGGTCCCACAGTAAAAAATGACTTATTTATCTAAATTTTTAAATAAAGCGCTACCACAGCGCCCAGTGTAATTGCTGAGTTCCAGCAATCATGTCAAATTAAGAAGAATGTTATTTCTTGGAGTCCAATTGTCTCATTTATCACAATTTATAAGGTCAAAGTCCAAAATCAGTTCAATTAAGTCCCACAGTCAATCGTTTCACTGTTAAAAGCGATGCAACCTAGTATATCAGAAAAATATCGCTAAATACATGTTGGTACGAATATGTGACGCAACCGTTGTAACTCAAACGGACTGATACCGTTAGAAAGTCAATGAAATGTAGTTTTGAAACTGTCTCTATTTCTTCAGCGCGCGCTAACGGCTAGGATTGGTTCCCACAGTAAAAATGACTTATTTATCTAAATTTTTAAATAAAGCGCTACCACAGCGCCCAGTGTAATTGCTGAGTTCCAGCAATCATGTCAAATTAAGAAGAATGTTATTTCTTGGAGTCCAATTGTCTCATTTATCACATTTATAAGGTCAAAGTCCAAAATCAGTTCAATTAAGTCCCACAGTCAATCGTTTCACTGTTAAAAGCGATGCAACCTAGTAATATCAGAAAAATATCGCTAAATACATGTTGGTACGAATATGTGACGCAACCGTTGTAACTCAAACGGACTGATACCGTTAGAAATCAATGAAATGTAGTTTTTGAAACTGTCTCTATTTCTTCAGCGCGCTGCTAACGGCTAGGATTGGTCCCACAGTAAAAAATGACTTATTTATCTAAATTTTTAAATAAAGCGCTACCACAGCGCCCAGTGTAATTGCTGAGTTCCAGCAATCATGTCAAATTAAGAAGAATGTTATTTCTTGGAGTCCAATTGTCTCATTTATCACATTTATAAGGTCAAAGTCCAAAATCAGTTCAATTAAGTCCCACAGTCAATCGTTTCACTGTTAAAAGCGATGCAACCTAGTAATATCAGAAAAATATCGCTAAATACATGTTGGTACGAATATGTGACGCAACCGTTGTAACTCAAACGGACTGATACCGTTAGAAAGTCAATGAAATGTAGTTTTTGAAACTGTCTCTATTTCTTCAGCGCGCGCTAACGGCTAGGATTGGTCCCACAGTAAAAAATGACTTATTTATCTAAATTTTTAAATAAAGCGCTACCACAGCGCCCAGTGTAATTGCTGAGTTCCAGCAATCATGTCAAATTAAGAAGAATGTTATTTCTTGGAGTCCAATTGTTTCATTTATCACATTTATAAGGTCAAAGTCCAAAATCAGTTCAATTAAAGTCCCACAGTCAATCGTTTCACTGTTAAAAGCGATGCAACCTAGTAATATCAGAAAAATATCGCTAAATACATGTTGGTACGAATATGTGACGCAACCGTTGTAACTCAAACGGACTGATACCGTTAGAAAGTCAATGAAATGTAGTTTTGAAAACTGTCTCTATTTCTTCAGCGCGCGCTAACGGCTAGGATTGGTCCCACAGTAAAAATGACTTATTTATCTAAATTTTTAAATAAAGCGCTACCACAGCGCCCAGTGTAATCGCTGAGTTCCAGCAATCATGTCAAATTAAGAAGAATGTTATTTCTTGGAGTCCAATTGTTTCATTTATCACATTTATAAGGTCAAAGTCCAAAATCAGTTCAATTAAGTCCCACAGTCAATCGTTTCACTGTTAAAAGCGATGCAACCTAGTAATATCAGAAAAATATCGCTAAATACATGTTGGTACGAATATGTGACGCAACCGTTGAACTCAAACGGATTGATACCGTTAGAAAGTCAATGAAATGTAGTTTTTGAAACTGTCTCTATTTCTTCAGCGCGCGCTAACGGCTAGGATTGGTCCCACAGTAAAAAATGACTTATTTATCTAAATTTTTAAATAAAGCGCTACCACAGCGCCCAGTGTAATTTCTGAGTTCCAGCAATCATGTCAAATTAAGAAGAATGTTATTTCTTGGAGTCCAATTGTTACATTTATCACATTTATAAGGTCAAAGTCCAAAATCAGTTCAATTAAGTCCCACAGTCAATCGTTTCACTGTTAAAAGCGATGCAACCTAGTAATATCAGAAAAAAATCGCTAAATACATGTTGGTACGAATATGTGACGCAACCGTTGAAACTCAAACGGAATGATACCGTTAGAAAATCAATGAAATGTAGTTTTTGAAACTATCTCTATTTCTTCAGCGCGCGCTAACGGCTAGGATTAGTCCCACAGTAAAAAATAACTTATTTATCTAAATTTTTAAATATAGCGCTACCACAGTGCCCAGTGTAACCGCTGAGTTCCAGCAATCATGTCAAATTAAGAAGAATGTTATTTCTTGGAGTCCAATTGTCTCATTTATCACATTTATAAGGTCAAAGTCCAAAATCAGTTCAATTAAGTCCCACAGTCAATCGTTTCACACTTAAAAGCGATGCAACCTAGTAATGTCAGAAAAATATCGCTAAATACATGTTGGTACAAATATGTGACGCAACCATTGTAACTCAAACGGATTGATACCGTTAGAAAGTCAATGAAATGTAGTTTTTGAAACTGTCTCTATTTCTTCAGCGCGCGCTAACGGCTAGGATTGGTCCCACAGTAAAAAATTAATTATTTATCTAAATTTCTTAATAAAGCGCTAACACAGCGCCCAGTGTAATTTCTGAGTTCCAGCAATCATGTCAAATTAAGAAGAATGTTATTTCTTGCAGTCCAATTGTTTTATTTATCACATTTATAAGGTCAAAGTCCAAAATCAGTTCAATTAAGTCCCACAGTCAATCGTTTCACTGTTAAAAGGATCCAACCTAGTAATATCAGAAAAATATCGCTTAAATACATGTTGGTACGAATATGTGACGCAACCGTTGTAAACTCAAACGGACTGATACCGTTAGAAAGTCAATGAAATGTAGTTTTGAAACTGTCTCTATTTCTTCAGCGGCGCTAACGGCTAGGATTGGTCCCACAGTAAAAAATGACTTATTTATCTAAATTTTTAAATAAAGCGCTACCACAGCGCCCAGTGTAATTGCTGAGTTCCAGCAATCATGTCAAATTAAGAAGAATGTTATTTCTTGGAGTCCAATTGTCTCATTTATCACATTTATAAGGTCAAAGTCCAAAATCAGTTCAATTAAGTCCCACAGTCAATCGTTTCACTGTTAAAAGCGATGCAACCTAGTAATATCAGAAAAATATCGCTAAATACATGTTGGTACGAATATGTGACGCAACCGTTGTAACTCAAACGGACTGATACCGTTAGAAAGTCAATGAAATGTAGTTTTGAAACTGTCTCTATTTCTTCAGCGCGCGCTAACGGCTAGGATTGGTCCCACAGTAAAAAATGACTTATTTATCTAAATTTTTAAATAAAGCGCTACCACAGCGCCCAGTGTAATCGCTGAGTTCCAGCAATCATGTCAAATTAAGAAGAATGTTATTTCTTGGAGTCAATTGTTTATTTATCACATTTATAAGGTCAAAGTCCAAAATCAGTTCAATTAAGTCCCACAGTCAATCGTTTCACTGTTAAAAGCGATGCAACCTAGTAATATCAGAAAAATATCGCTAAATACATGTTGGTACAAATATGTGACGCAACCGTTGTAACTCAAACGGATGATACCGTTAGAAAGTCAATGAAATGTAGTTTTTGAAACTGTCTCTATTTCTTCAGCGCGCGCTAACGGCTAGGATTGGTCCCACAGTAAAAATAGACTTATTTATCTAAATTTCTTAAATAAAGCGCTAACACAGCGCCCAGTGTAATTTCTGAGTTCCAGCAATCATGTCAAATTAAGAAGAATGTTATTTCTTGGAGTCCAATTGTATCATTTATCACATTTATAAGGTCAAAGTCCAAAATCAGTTCAATTAAGTCCCACAGTCAATCGTTTCACTGTTTAAAAGCGATGCAACCTAGTAATATCAGAAACATATCGCTAAATACATGTTCGTACGAATATGTGACGCAACCGTTGTAACTCAAACGGACTGATACCGTTAGAAAGTCAATGAAATGTAGTTTTTGAAACTGTCTCTATTTCTTCAGCGGGTGCTAACGGCTAGGATTGGTCCCACAGTAAAAAATGACTTATTTATCTAAATTTTTAAATAAAGCGCTACCACAGCGCCCAGTGTAATTCTGAGTTCCAGCAATCATGTCAAATTAAGAAGAATGTTATTTCTTGGAGTCCAATTGTATCATTATCACATTTATAAGGTCAAAGTCCAAAATCAGTTCAATTAAGTCCCACAGTCAATCGTTTCACTGTTAAAGCGATGCAACCTAGTAATATCAGAAAAAATTCGCTAAATACATGTTGGTACGAATATGTGACGCAACCGTTGTAACTCAAACGGACTGATACCGTTAGAAAGTCAATGAAATGTAGTTTTTGAAAACTGTCTCTATTCTTTCAGCGCGCGCTAACGGCTAGGATTGGTCCCACAGTAAAAAATGACTTATTTATCTAAATTTTTAAATAAAGCGCTACCACAGCGGCCCAGTGTAATTGCTGAGTTCCAGCAATCATGTCAAATTAAGAAGAATGTTATTTCTTGGAGTCAATTGTGTCATTTATCACATTTATAAGGTCAAAGTCCAAAATCAGTTCAATTAAGTCCCACAGTCAATCGTTTCACACTGTTAAAAGCGATGCAACCTAGTAATGTCAGAAAAATATCGCTAAATACATGTTGGTACGAAATATGTGACGCAACCGTTGTAACTCAAACGGATTGATACCGTTAGAAAGTCAATGAAATGTAGTTTTTGAAACTGTCTCTATTTCTTCAGCGCGCGCTAACGGCTAGGATTGGTCCCACAGTAAAAAATGACTTATTTATCTAAATTTTTAAATAAAGCGCTACCACAGCGCCCAGTGTAATCGCTGAGTTCCAGCAATCATGTCAAATTAAGAAGAATGTTATTTCTTGGAGTCCAATTGTGTCATTTATCACATTTATAAGGTCAAAGTCCAAAATCAGTTCAATTAAGTCCCACAGTCAATCGTTTCACTGTTAAAAGCGATGCAACCTAGTAATATCAGAGAAATATCGCTAAATACATGTTGGTACGAATATATGACGCAACCGTTGTAACTCAAACGGACTGATACCGTTAGAAAGTCAATGAAATGTAGTTTTTGAAACTGTCTCTATTTCTTCAGCGCGCGCTAACGGCTAGGATTGGTCCCACAGTAAAAAATGACTTATTTATCTAAATTTTTAAATAAAGCGCTACCACAGCGCCCAGTGTAATCGCTGAGTTCCAGCAATCATGTCAAATTAAGAAGAATGTTATTTCTTGGAGTCCAATTGTGTCATTTATCACATTTATAAGGTCAAAGTCCAAAATCAGTTCAATTAAGTCCCACAGTCAATCGTTTCACTGTTAAAAGCGATGCAACCTAGTAATATCAGAGAAATATCGCTAAATACATGTTGGTACGAATATGTGACGCAACCGTTGTAACTCAAACGGACTGATACCGTTAGAAAGTCAATGAAATGTTTTTGAAACTGTCTCTATTTTTCAGCGCGCGCTAACGGCTAGGATTGGTTCCACAGTAAAAATGACTTATTTATCTAAATTTTTAAATAAAGCGCTACCACAGCGCCCAGTGTAATCGCTGAGTTCCAGCAATCATGTCAAATTAGAAGAATGTTATTTCTTGGAGTCCAATTGTCTCATTTATCACATTTATAAGGTCAAAGTCCAAAATCAGTTCAATTAAGTCCCACAGTCAATCGTTTCACTGTTAAAAGCGATGCAACCTAGTAATATCAGAGAAATATCGCTAAATACATGTTGGTACGAATATATGACGCAACCGTTGTAACTCAAACGGACTGATACCGTTAGAAAGTCAATGAAATGTAGTTTTTGAAACTGTCTCTATTTCTTCAGCGCGCGCTAACGGCTAGGATTGGTCCCACAGTAAAAAATGACTTATTTATCTAAATTTTTAAATAAAGCGCTACCACAGCGCCCAGTGTAATCGCTGAGTTCCAGCAATCATGTCAAATTAAGAAGAATGTTATTTCTTGGAGTCCAATTGTGTCATTTATCACATTTATAAGGTCAAAGTCCAAAATCAGTTCAATTAAGTCCCACAGTCAATCGTTTCACTGTTAAAAGCGATGCAACCTAGTAATATCAGAAAATATCGCTAAATACATGTTGGTACGAATATATGACGCAACCGTTGTAACTCAAACGGACTGATACCGTTAGAAAGTCAATGAAATGTAGTTTTTGAAACTGTCTCTATTTTTCAGCGCGCGCTAACGGCTAGGATTGGTCCCACAGTAAAAAATGACTTATTTATCTAAATTTTTAAATAAAGCGCTACCACAGCGCCCAGTGTAATCGCTGAGTTCCAGCAATCATGTCAAATTAAGAAGAATGTTATTTCTTGGAGTCCAATTGTGTCATTTATCACATTTATAAGGTCAAAGTCCAAAATCAGTTCAATTAAGTCCCACAGTCAATCGTTTCACTGTTAAAAGCGATGCAACCTAGTAATATCAGAAAATATCGCTAAATACATGTTGGTACGAATATGTGACGCAACCGTTGTAACTCAAACGGACTGATACCGTTAGAAAGTCAATGAAATGTAGTTTTTGAAACTGTCTCTATTTTTCAGCGCGCGCTAACGGCTAGGATTGGTCCACAGTAAAAAATGACTTATTTATCTAAATTTTTAAATAAAGCGCTACCACAGCGCCCAGTGTAATCGCTGAGTTCCAGCAATCATGTCAAATTAAGAAGAATGTTATTTCTTGGAGTCCAATTGTGTCATTTATCACATTTATAAGGTCAAAGTCCAAAATCAGTTCAATTAAGTCCCACAGTCAATCGTTTCACTGTTAAAAGCGATGCAACCTAGTAATATCAGAGAAATATCGCTAAATACATGTTGGTACGAATATATGACGCAACCGTTGTAACTCAAACGGACTGATACCGTTAGAAAGTCAATGAAATGTAGTTTTTGAAACTGTCTCTATTTCTTCAGCGCGCGCTAACGGCTAGGATTGGTCCCACAGTAAAAAATGACTTATTTATCTAAATTTTTAAATAAAGCGCTACCACAGCGCCCAGTGTAATCGCTGAGTTCCAGCAATCATGTCAAATTAAGAAGAATGTTATTTCTTGGAGTCCAATTGTGTCATTTATCACATTTATAAGGTCAAAGTCCAAAATCAGTTCAATTAAGTCCCACAGTCAATCGTTTCACTGTTAAAAGCGATGCAACCTAGTAATATCAGAGAAATATCGCTAAATACATGTTGGTACGAATATGTGACGCAACCGTTGTAACTCAAACGGACTGATACCGTTAGAAAGTCAATGAAATGTAGTTTATGAAACTGTCTCTATTTTTCAGCGCGCGCTAACGGCTAGGATTGGTCCCACAGTAAAAAATGACTTATTTATCTAAATTTTTAAATAAAGCGCTACCACAGCGCCCAGTGTAATCGCTGAGTTCCAGCAATCATGTCAAATTAAGAAGAATGTTATTTCTTGGAGTCCAATTGTGTCATTTATCACATTTATAAGGTCAAAGTCCAAAATCAGTTCAATTAAGTCCCACAGTCAATCGTTTCACTGTTAAAAGCGATGCAACCTAGTAATATCAGAAAATATCGCTAAATACATGTTGGTACGAATATGTGACGCAACCGTTGTAACTCAAACGGACTGATACCGTTAGAAAGTCAAAAATGTAGTTTTTGAAACTGTCTCTATTTTTCAGCGCGCGCTAACGGCTAGGATTGGTCCACAGTAAAAAATGACTTATTTATCTAAATTTTTAAATAAAGCGCTACCACAGCGCCCAGTGTAATTGCTGAGTTCCAGCAATCATGTCAAATTAAGAAGAATGTT
>JASGCC010002381.1:0-28696 GCA_030067915.1 Hydractinia echinata
ATTACACTGGGCGCTGTGGTAGCGCTTTCTTTAAAAAATTTAGATAAATAAGTCATTTTTCACTGTGGGACCAATCCTAGCCGTTAGCGTGCGCTGAAGAAATAGAGACAGTTTCAAAAACTACATTTCATTGACTTTCTAACGGTATCAGTCCGTTTGAGTTACAACGGTTGCGTCACATATTCGTACCAACATGTATTTAGCGATATTTTTCTGATATTACTAGGTTGCATCGCTTTTAACAGTGAAACGATTGACTGTGGGACTTAATTGAACTGATTTTGGACTTTGACCTTATAAATGTGATAAATGAGACAATTGGACTCCAAGAAATAACATTCTTCTTAATTTGACATGATTGCTGGAACTCAGCAATTACACTGGGCGCTGTGGTAGCGCTTTATTTAAAAATTTAGATAAATAAGTCATTTTTCACTGTGGGACCAATCCTAGCCGTTAGCGCGCGCTGAAGAAATAGAGACAGTTTCAAAAACTACATTTCATTGACTTTCTAACGGTATCAGTCCGTTTGAGTTACAACGGTTGCGTCACATATTCGTACCAACATGTATTTAGCGATATTTTTCTGATATTACTAGGTTGCATCGCTTTTAACAGTGAAACGATTGACTGTGGGACTTAATTGAACTGATTTTGGACTTTGACCTTATAAATGTGATAAATGAGACAATTGGACTCCAAGAAATAACATTCTTCTTAATTTGACATGATTGCTGGAACTCAGCAATTACACTGGGCGCTGTGGTAGCGCTTTATTTAAAAATTTAGATAAATAAGTCATTTTTCACTGTGGGACCAATCCTAGCCGTTAGCGCGCGCTGAAGAAATAGAGACAGTTTCAAAAACTACATTTCATTGACTTTCTAACGGTATCAGTCCGTTTGAGTTACAACGGTTGCGTCACATATTCGTACCAACATGTATTTAGCGATATTTTTCTGATATTACTAGGTTGCATCGCTTTTAACAGTGAAACGATTGACTGTGGGACTTAATTGAACTGATTTTGGACTTTGACCTTATAAATGTGATAAATGAGACAATTGGACTCCAAGAAATAACATTCTTCTTAATTTGACATGATTGCTGGAACTCAGCAATTACACTGGGCGCTGTGGTAGCGCTTTATTTAAAAATTTAGATAAATAAGTCATTTTTTACTGTGGGACCAATCCTAGCCGTTAGCGCGCGCTGAAGAAATAGAGACAGTTTCAAAAACTACATTTCATTGACTTTCTAACGGTATCAGTCCGTTTGAGTTACAACGGTTGCGTCACATATTCGTACCAACATGTATTTAGCGATATTTTTCTGATATTACTAGGTTGCATCGCTTTTAACAGTGAAACGATTGACTGTGGGACTTAATTGAACTGATTTTGGACTTTGACCTTATAAATGTGATAAATGAGACAATTGGACTCCAAGAAATAACATTCTTCTTAATTTGACATGATTGCTGGAACTCAGCAATTACACTGGGCGCTGTGGTAGCGCTTTATTTAAAAATTTAGATAAATAAGTCATTTTTCACTGTGGGACCAATCCTAGCCGTTAGCGCGCGCTGAAGAAATAGAGACAGTTTCAAAAACTACATTTCATTGACTTTCTAACGGTATCAGTCCGTTTGAGTTACAACGGTTGCGTCACATATTCGTACCAACATGTATTTAGCGATATTTTTCTGATATTACTAGGTTGCATCGCTTTTAACAGTGAAACGATTGACTGTGGGACTTAATTGAACTGATTTTGGACTTTGACCTTATAAATGTGATAAATGAGACAATTGGACTCCAAGAAATAACATTCTTCTTAATTTGACATGATTGCTGGAACTCAGCAATTACACTGGGCGCTGTGGTAGCGCTTTATTTAAAAATTTAGATAAATAAGTCATTTTTACTGTGGGACCAATCCTAGCCGTTAGCGCGCGCTGAAGAAATAGAGACAGTTTCAAAAACTACATTTCATTGACTTTCTAACGGTATCAGTCCGTTTGAGTTACAACGGTTGCGTCACATATTCGTACCAACATGTATTTAGCGATATTTTTCTGATATTACTAGGTTGCATCGCTTTTAACAGTGAAACGATTGACTGTGGGACTTAATTGAACTGATTTTGGACTTTGACCTTATAAATGTGATAAATGAGACAATTGGACTCCAAGAAATAACATTCTTCTTAATTTGACATGATTGCTGGAACTCAGCAATTACACTGGGCGCTGTGGTAGCGCTTTATTTAAAAATTTAGATAAATAAGTCATTTTTCACTGTGGGACCAATCCTAGCCGTTAGCGCGCGCTGAAGAAATAGAGACAGTTTCAAAAACTACATTTCATTGACTTTCTAACGGTATCAGTCCGTTTGAGTTACAACGGTTGCGTCACATATTCGTACCAACATGTATTTAGCGATATTTTTCTGATATTACTAGGTTGCATCGCTTTTAACAGTGAAACGATTGACTGTGGGACTTAATTGAACTGATTTTGGACTTTGACCTTATAAATGTGATAAATGAGACAATTGGACTCCAAGAAATAACATTCTTCTTAATTTGACATGATTGCTGGAACTCAGCAATTACACTGGGCGCTGTGGTAGCGCTTTATTTAAAAATTTAGATAAATAAGTCATTTTTACTGTGGGACCAATCCTAGCCGTTAGCGCGCGCTGAAGAAATAGAGACAGTTTCAAAAACTACATTTCATTGACTTTCTAACGGTATCAGTCCGTTTGAGTTACAACGGTTGCGTCACATATTCGTACCAACATGTATTTAGCGATATTTTTCTGATATTACTAGGTTGCATCGCTTTTAACAGTGAAACGATTGACTGTGGGACTTAATTGAACTGATTTTGGACTTTGACCTTATAAATGTGATAAATGAGACAATTGGACTCCAAGAAATAACATTCTTCTTAATTTGACATGATTGCTGGAACTCAGCAATTACACTGGGCGCTGTGGTAGCGCTTTATTTAAAAATTTAGATAAATAAGTCATTTTTCACTGTGGGACCAATCCTAGCCGTTAGCGCGCGCTGAAGAAATAGAGACAGTTTCAAAAACTACATTTCATTGACTTTCTAACGGTATCAGTCCGTTTGAGTTACAACGGTTGCGTCACATATTCGTACCAACATGTATTTAGCGATATTTTTCTGATATTACTAGGTTGCATCGCTTTTAACAGTGAAACGATTGACTGTGGGACTTAATTGAACTGATTTTGGACTTTGACCTTATAAATGTGATAAATGAGACAATTGGACTCCAAGAAATAACATTCTTCTTAATTTGACATGATTGCTGGAACTCAGCAATTACACTGGGCGCTGTGGTAGCGCTTTATTTAAAAATTTAGATAAATAAGTCATTTTTCACTGTGGGACCAATCCTAGCCGTTAGCGCGCGCTGAAGAAATAGAGACAGTTTCAAAAACTACATTTCATTGACTTTCTAACGGTATCAGTCCGTTTGAGTTACAACGGTTGCGTCACATATTCGTACCAACATGTATTTAGCGATATTTTTCTGATATTACTAGGTTGCATCGCTTTTAACAGTGAAACGATTGACTGTGGGACTTAATTGAACTGATTTTGGACTTTGACCTTATAAATGTGATAAATGAGACAATTGGACTCCAAGAAATAACATTCTTCTTAATTTGACATGATTGCTGGAACTCAGCAATTACACTGGGCGCTGTGGTAGCGCTTTATTTAAAAATTTAGATAAATAAGTCATTTTTCACTGTGGGACCAATCCTAGCCGTTAGCGCGCGCTGAAGAAATAGAGACAGTTTCAAAAACTACATTTCATTGACTTTCTAACGGTATCAGTCCGTTTGAGTTACAACGGTTGCGTCACATATTCGTACCAACATGTATTTAGCGATATTTTTCTGATATTACTAGGTTGCATCGCTTTTAACAGTGAAACGATTGACTGTGGGACTTAATTGAACTGATTTTGGACTTTGACCTTATAAATGTGATAAATGAGACAATTGGACTCCAAGAAATAACATTCTTCTTAATTTGACATGATTGCTGGAACTCAGCAATTACACTGGGCGCTGTGGTAGCGCTTTATTTAAAAATTTAGATAAATAAGTCATTTTTACTGTGGGACCAATCCTAGCCGTTAGCGCGCGCTGAAGAAATAGAGACAGTTTCAAAAACTACATTTCATTGACTTTCTAACGGTATCAGTCCGTTTGAGTTACAACGGTTGCGTCACATATTCGTACCAACATGTATTTAGCGATATTTTTCTGATATTACTAGGTTGCATCGCTTTTAACAGTGAAACGATTGACTGTGGGACTTAATTGAACTGATTTTGGACTTTGACCTTATAAATGTGATAAATGAGACAATTGGACTCCAAGAAATAACATTCTTCTTAATTTGACATGATTGCTGGAACTCAGCAATTACACTGGGCGCTGTGGTAGCGCTTTATTTAAAAATTTAGATAAATAAGTCATTTTTCACTGTGGGACCAATCCTAGCCGTTAGCGCGCGCTGAAGAAATAGAGACAGTTTCAAAAACTACATTTCATTGACTTTCTAACGGTATCAGTCCGTTTGAGTTACAACGGTTGCGTCACATATTCGTACCAACATGTATTTAGCGATATTTTTCTGATATTACTAGGTTGCATCGCTTTTAACAGTGAAACGATTGACTGTGGGACTTAATTGAACTGATTTTGGACTTTGACCTTATAAATGTGATAAATGAGACAATTGGACTCCAAGAAATAACATTCTTCTTAATTTGACATGATTGCTGGAACTCAGCAATTACACTGGGCGCTGTGGTAGCGCTTTATTTAAAAATTTAGATAAATAAGTCATTTTTCACTGTGGGACCAATCCTAGCCGTTAGCGCGCGCTGAAGAAATAGAGACAGTTTCAAAAACTACATTTCATTGACTTTCTAACGGTATCAGTCCGTTTGAGTTACAACGGTTGCGTCACATATTCGTACCAACATGTATTTAGCGATATTTTTCTGATATTACTAGGTTGCATCGCTTTTAACAGTGAAACGATTGACTGTGGGACTTAATTGAACTGATTTTGGACTTTGACCTTATAAATGTGATAAATGAGACAATTGGACTCCAAGAAATAACATTCTTCTTAATTTGACATGATTGCTGGAACTCAGCAATTACACTGGGCGCTGTGGTAGCGCTTTATTTAAAAATTTAGATAAATAAGTCATTTTTCACTGTGGGACCAATCCTAGCCGTTAGCGCGCGCTGAAGAAATAGAGACAGTTTCAAAAACTACATTTCATTGACTTTCTAACGGTATCAGTCCGTTTGAGTTACAACGGTTGCGTCACATATTCGTACCAACATGTATTTAGCGATATTTTTCTGATATTACTAGGTTGCATCGCTTTTAACAGTGAAACGATTGACTGTGGGACTTAATTGAACTGATTTTGGACTTTGACCTTATAAATGTGATAAATGAGACAATTGGACTCCAAGAAATAACATTCTTCTTAATTTGACATGATTGCTGGAACTCAGCAATTACACTGGGCGCTGTGGTAGCGCTTTATTTAAAAATTTAGATAAATAAGTCATTTTTCACTGTGGGACCAATCCTAGCCGTTAGCGCGCGCTGAAGAAATAGAGACAGTTTCAAAAACTACATTTCATTGACTTTCTAACGGTATCAGTCCGTTTGAGTTACAACGGTTGCGTCACATATTCGTACCAACATGTATTTAGCGATATTTTTCTGATATTACTAGGTTGCATCGCTTTTAACAGTGAAACGATTGACTGTGGGACTTAATTGAACTGATTTTGGACTTTGACCTTATAAATGTGATAAATGAGACAATTGGACTCCAAGAAATAACATTCTTCTTAATTTGACATGATTGCTGGAACTCAGCAATTACACTGGGCGCTGTGGTAGCGCTTTATTTAAAAATTTAGATAAATAAGTCATTTTTCACTGTGGGACCAATCCTAGCCGTTAGCGCGCGCTGAAGAAATAGAGACAGTTTCAAAAACTACATTTCATTGACTTTCTAACGGTATCAGTCCGTTTGAGTTACAACGGTTGCGTCACATATTCGTACCAACATGTATTTAGCGATATTTTTCTGATATTACTAGGTTGCATCGCTTTTAACAGTGAAACGATTGACTGTGGGACTTAATTGAACTGATTTTGGACTTTGACCTTATAAATGTGATAAATGAGACAATTGGACTCCAAGAAATAACATTCTTCTTAATTTGACATGATTGCTGGAACTCAGCAATTACACTGGGCGCTGTGGTAGCGCTTTATTTAAAAATTTAGATAAATAAGTCATTTTTCACTGTGGGACCAATCCTAGCCGTTAGCGCGCGCTGAAGAAATAGAGACAGTTTCAAAAACTACATTTCATTGACTTTCTAACGGTATCAGTCCGTTTGAGTTACAACGGTTGCGTCACATATTCGTACCAACATGTATTTAGCGATATTTTTCTGATATTACTAGGTTGCATCGCTTTTAACAGTGAAACGATTGACTGTGGGACTTAATTGAACTGATTTTGGACTTTGACCTTATAAATGTGATAAATGAGACAATTGGACTCCAAGAAATAACATTCTTCTTAATTTGACATGATTGCTGGAACTCAGCAATTACACTGGGCGCTGTGGTAGCGCTTTATTTAAAAATTTAGATAAATAAGTCATTTTTACTGTGGGACCAATCCTAGCCGTTAGCGCGCGCTGAAGAAATAGAGACAGTTTCAAAAACTACATTTCATTGACTTTCTAACGGTATCAGTCCGTTTGAGTTACAACGGTTGCGTCACATATTCGTACCAACATGTATTTAGCGATATTTTTCTGATATTACTAGGTTGCATCGCTTTTAACAGTGAAACGATTGACTGTGGGACTTAATTGAACTGATTTTGGACTTTGACCTTATAAATGTGATAAATGAGACAATTGGACTCCAAGAAATAACATTCTTCTTAATTTGACATGATTGCTGGAACTCAGCAATTACACTGGGCGCTGTGGTAGCGCTTTATTTAAAAATTTAGATAAATAAGTCATTTTTCACTGTGGGACCAATCCTAGCCGTTAGCGCGCGCTGAAGAAATAGAGACAGTTTCAAAAACTACATTTCATTGACTTTCTAACGGTATCAGTCCGTTTGAGTTACAACGGTTGCGTCACATATTCGTACCAACATGTATTTAGCGATATTTTTCTGATATTACTAGGTTGCATCGCTTTTAACAGTGAAACGATTGACTGTGGGACTTAATTGAACTGATTTTGGACTTTGACCTTATAAATGTGATAAATGAGACAATTGGACTCCAAGAAATAACATTCTTCTTAATTTGACATGATTGCTGGAACTCAGCAATTACACTGGGCGCTGTGGTAGCGCTTTATTTAAAAATTTAGATAAATAAGTCATTTTTCACTGTGGGACCAATCCTAGCCGTTAGCGCGCGCTGAAGAAATAGAGACAGTTTCAAAAACTACATTTCATTGACTTTCTAACGGTATCAGTCCGTTTGAGTTACAACGGTTGCGTCACATATTCGTACCAACATGTATTTAGCGATATTTTTCTGATATTACTAGGTTGCATCGCTTTTAACAGTGAAACGATTGACTGTGGGACTTAATTGAACTGATTTTGGACTTTGACCTTATAAATGTGATAAATGAGACAATTGGACTCCAAGAAATAACATTCTTCTTAATTTGACATGATTGCTGGAACTCAGCAATTACACTGGGCGCTGTGGTAGCGCTTTATTTAAAAATTTAGATAAATAAGTCATTTTTTACTGTGGGACCAATCCTAGCCGTTAGCGCGCGCTGAAGAAATAGAGACAGTTTCAAAAACTACATTTCATTGACTTTCTAACGGTATCAGTCCGTTTGAGTTACAACGGTTGCGTCACATATTCGTACCAACATGTATTTAGCGATATTTTTCTGATATTACTAGGTTGCATCGCTTTTAACAGTGAAACGATTGACTGTGGGACTTAATTGAACTGATTTTGGACTTTGACCTTATAAATGTGATAAATGAGACAATTGGACTCCAAGAAATAACATTCTTCTTAATTTGACATGATTGCTGGAACTCAGCAATTACACTGGGCGCTGTGGTAGCGCTTTATTTAAAAATTTAGATAAATAAGTCATTTTTCACTGTGGGCACAATCCTAGCCGTTAGCGCGCGCTGAAGAAATAGAGACAGTTTCAAAAACTACATTTCATTGACTTTCTAACGGTATCAGTCCGTTTGAGTTACAACGGTTGCGTCACATATTCGTACCAACATGTATTTAGCGATATTTTTCTGATACTACTAGGTTGCATCGCTTTTAACAGTGAAACGATTGACTGTGGGACTTAATTGAACTGATTTTGGACTTTGACCTTATAAATGTGATAAATGAGACAATTGGACTCCAAGAAATAACATTCTTCTTAATTTGACATGATTGCTGGAACTCAGCAATTACACTGGGCGCTGTGGTAGCGCTTTATTTAAAAATTTAGATAAATAAGTCATTTTTCACTGTGGGACCAATCCTAGCCGTTAGCGCGCGCTGAAGAAATAGAGACAGTTTCAAAAACTACATTTCATTGACTTTCTAACGGTATCAGTCCGTTTGAGTTACAACGGTTGCGTCACATATTCGTACCAACATGTATTTAGCGATATTTTTCTGATATTACTAGGTTGCATCGCTTTTAACAGTGAAACGATTGACTGTGGGACTTAATTGAACTGATTTTGGACTTTGACCTTATAAATGTGATAAATGAGACAATTGGACTCCAAGAAATAACATTCTTCTTAATTTGACATGATTGCTGGAACTCAGCAATTACACTGGGCGCTGTGGTAGCGCTTTATTTAAAAATTTAGATAAATAAGTCATTTTTTACTGTGGGACCAATCCTAGCCGTTAGCGCGCGCTGAAGAAATAGAGACAGTTTCAAAAACTACATTTCATTGACTTTCTAACGGTATCAGTCCGTTTGAGTTACAACGGTTGCGTCACATATTCGTACCAACATGTATTTAGCGATATTTTTCTGATATTACTAGGTTGCATCGCTTTTAACAGTGAAACGATTGACTGTGGGACTTAATTGAACTGATTTTGGACTTTGACCTTATAAATGTGATAAATGAGACAATTGGACTCCAAGAAATAACATTCTTCTTAATTTGACATGATTGCTGGAACTCAGCAATTACACTGGGCGCTGTGGTAGCGCTTTATTTAAAAATTTAGATAAATAAGTCATTTTTCACTGTGGGACCAATCCTAGCCGTTAGCGCGCGCTGAAGAAATAGAGACAGTTTCAAAAACTACATTTCATTGACTTTCTAACGGTATCAGTCCGTTTGAGTTACAACGGTTGCGTCACATATTCGTACCAACATGTATTTAGCGATATTTTTCTGATATTACTAGGTTGCATCGCTTTTAACAGTGAAACGATTGACTGTGGGACTTAATTGAACTGATTTTGGACTTTGACCTTATAAATGTGATAAATGAGACAATTGGACTCCAAGAAATAACATTCTTCTTAATTTGACATGATTGCTGGAACTCAGCAATTACACTGGGCGCTGTGGTAGCGCTTTATTTAAAAATTTAGATAAATAAGTCATTTTTTACTGTGGGACCAATCCTAGCCGTTAGCGCGCGCTGAAGAAATAGAGACAGTTTCAAAAACTACATTTCATTGACTTTCTAACGGTATCAGTCCGTTTGAGTTACAACGGTTGCGTCACATATTCGTACCAACATGTATTTAGCGATATTTTTCTGATATTACTAGGTTGCATCGCTTTTAACAGTGAAACGATTGACTGTGGGACTTAATTGAACTGATTTTGGACTTTGACCTTATAAATGTGATAAATGAGACAATTGGACTCCAAGAAATAACATTCTTCTTAATTTGACATGATTGCTGGAACTCAGCAATTACACTGGGCGCTGTGGTAGCGCTTTATTTAAAAATTTAGATAAATAAGTCATTTTTTACTGTGGGACCAATCCTAGCCGTTAGCGCGCGCTGAAGAAATAGAGACAGTTTCAAAAACTACATTTCATTGACTTTCTAACGGTATCAGTCCGTTTGAGTTACAACGGTTGCGTCACATATTCGTACCAACATGTATTTAGCGATATTTTTCTGATATTACTAGGTTGCATCGCTTTTAACAGTGAAACGATTGACTGTGGGACTTAATTGAACTGATTTTGGACTTTGACCTTATAAATGTGATAAATGAGACAATTGGACTCCAAGAAATAACATTCTTCTTAATTTGACATGATTGCTGGAACTCAGCAATTACACTGGGCGCTGTGGTAGCGCTTTATTTAAAAATTTAGATAAATAAGTCATTTTTTACTGTGGGACCAATCCTAGCCGTTAGCGCGCGCTGAAGAAATAGAGACAGTTTCAAAAACTACATTTCATTGACTTTCTAACGGTATCAGTCCGTTTGAGTTACAACGGTTGCGTCACATATTCGTACCAACATGTATTTAGCGATATTTTTCTGATATTACTAGGTTGCATCGCTTTTAACAGTGAAACGATTGACTGTGGGACTTAATTGAACTGATTTTGGACTTTGACCTTATAAATGTGATAAATGAGACAATTGGACTCCAAGAAATAACATTCTTCTTAATTTGACATGATTGCTGGAACTCAGCAATTACACTGGGCGCTGTGGTAGCGCTTTATTTAAAAATTTAGATAAATAAGTCATTTTTTACTGTGGGACCAATCCTAGCCGTTAGCGCGCGCTGAAGAAATAGAGACAGTTTCAAAAACTACATTTCATTGACTTTCTAACGGTATCAGTCCGTTTGAGTTACAACGGTTGCGTCACATATTCGTACCAACATGTATTTAGCGATATTTTTCTGATATTACTAGGTTGCATCGCTTTTAACAGTGAAACGATTGACTGTGGGACTTAATTGAACTGATTTTGGACTTTGACCTTATAAATGTGATAAATGAGACAATTGGACTCCAAGAAATAACATTCTTCTTAATTTGACATGATTGCTGGAACTCAGCAATTACACTGGGCGCTGTGGTAGCGCTTTATTTAAAAATTTAGATAAATAAGTCATTTTTTACTGTGGGACCAATCCTAGCCGTTAGCGCGCGCTGAAGAAATAGAGACAGTTTCAAAAACTACATTTCATTGACTTTCTAACGGTATCAGTCCGTTTGAGTTACAACGGTTGCGTCACATATTCGTACCAACATGTATTTAGCGATATTTTTCTGATATTACTAGGTTGCATCGCTTTTAACAGTGAAACGATTGACTGTGGGACTTAATTGAACTGATTTTGGACTTTGACCTTATAAATGTGATAAATGAGACAATTGGACTCCAAGAAATAACATTCTTCTTAATTTGACATGATTGCTGGAACTCAGCAATTACACTGGGCGCTGTGGTAGCGCTTTATTTAAAAATTTAGATAAATAAGTCATTTTTTACTGTGGGACCAATCCTAGCCGTTAGCGCGCGCTGAAGAAATAGAGACAGTTTCAAAAACTACATTTCATTGACTTTCTAACGGTATCAGTCCGTTTGAGTTACAACGGTTGCGTCACATATTCGTACCAACATGTATTTAGCGATATTTTTCTGATATTACTAGGTTGCATCGCTTTTAACAGTGAAACGATTGACTGTGGGACTTAATTGAACTGATTTTGGACTTTGACCTTATAAATGTGATAAATGAGACAATTGGACTCCAAGAAATAACATTCTTCTTAATTTGACATGATTGCTGGAACTCAGCAATTACACTGGGCGCTGTGGTAGCGCTTTATTTAAAAATTTAGATAAATAAGTCATTTTTTACTGTGGGACCAATCCTAGCCGTTAGCGCGCGCTGAAGAAATAGAGACAGTTTCAAAAACTACATTTCATTGACTTTCTAACGGTATCAGTCCGTTTGAGTTACAACGGTTGCGTCACATATTCGTACCAACATGTATTTAGCGATATTTTTCTGATATTACTAGGTTGCATCGCTTTTAACAGTGAAACGATTGACTGTGGGACTTAATTGAACTGATTTTGGACTTTGACCTTATAAATGTGATAAATGAGACAATTGGACTCCAAGAAATAACATTCTTCTTAATTTGACATGATTGCTGGAACTCAGCAATTACACTGGGCGCTGTGGTAGCGCTTTATTTAAAAATTTAGATAAATAAGTCATTTTTTACTGTGGGACCAATCCTAGCCGTTAGCGCGCGCTGAAGAAATAGAGACAGTTTCAAAAACTACATTTCATTGACTTTCTAACGGTATCAGTCCGTTTGAGTTACAACGGTTGCGTCACATATTCGTACCAACATGTATTTAGCGATATTTTTCTGATATTACTAGGTTGCATCGCTTTTAACAGTGAAACGATTGACTGTGGGACTTAATTGAACTGATTTTGGACTTTGACCTTATAAATGTGATAAATGAGACAATTGGACTCCAAGAAATAACATTCTTCTTAATTTGACATGATTGCTGGAACTCAGCAATTACACTGGGCGCTGTGGTAGCGCTTTATTTAAAAATTTAGATAAATAAGTCATTTTTTACTGTGGGACCAATCCTAGCCGTTAGCGCGCGCTGAAGAAATAGAGACAGTTTCAAAAACTACATTTCATTGACTTTCTAACGGTATCAGTCCGTTTGAGTTACAACGGTTGCGTCACATATTCGTACCAACATGTATTTAGCGATATTTTTCTGATATTACTAGGTTGCATCGCTTTTAACAGTGAAACGATTGACTGTGGGACTTAATTGAACTGATTTTGGACTTTGACCTTATAAATGTGATAAATGAGACAATTGGACTCCAAGAAATAACATTCTTCTTAATTTGACATGATTGCTGGAACTCAGCAATTACACTGGGCGCTGTGGTAGCGCTTTATTTAAAAATTTAGATAAATAAGTCATTTTTTACTGTGGGACCAATCCTAGCCGTTAGCGCGCGCTGAAGAAATAGAGACAGTTTCAAAAACTACATTTCATTGACTTTCTAACGGTATCAGTCCGTTTGAGTTACAACGGTTGCGTCACATATTCGTACCAACATGTATTTAGCGATATTTTTCTGATATTACTAGGTTGCATCGCTTTTAACAGTGAAACGATTGACTGTGGGACTTAATTGAACTGATTTTGGACTTTGACCTTATAAATGTGATAAATGAGACAATTGGACTCCAAGAAATAACATTCTTCTTAATTTGACATGATTGCTGGAACTCAGCAATTACACTGGGCGCTGTGGTAGCGCTTTATTTAAAAATTTAGATAAATAAGTCATTTTTTACTGTGGGACCAATCCTAGCCGTTAGCGCGCGCTGAAGAAATAGAGACAGTTTCAAAAACTACATTTCATTGACTTTCTAACGGTATCAGTCCGTTTGAGTTACAACGGTTGCGTCACATATTCGTACCAACATGTATTTAGCGATATTTTTCTGATATTACTAGGTTGCATCGCTTTTAACAGTGAAACGATTGACTGTGGGACTTAATTGAACTGATTTTGGACTTTGACCTTATAAATGTGATAAATGAGACAATTGGACTCCAAGAAATAACATTCTTCTTAATTTGACATGATTGCTGGAACTCAGCAATTACACTGGGCGCTGTGGTAGCGCTTTATTTAAAAATTTAGATAAATAAGTCATTTTTTACTGTGGGACCAATCCTAGCCGTTAGCGCGCGCTGAAGAAATAGAGACAGTTTCAAAAACTACATTTCATTGACTTTCTAACGGTATCAGTCCGTTTGAGTTACAACGGTTGCGTCACATATTCGTACCAACATGTATTTAGCGATATTTTTCTGATATTACTAGGTTGCATCGCTTTTAACAGTGAAACGATTGACTGTGGGACTTAATTGAACTGATTTTGGACTTTGACCTTATAAATGTGATAAATGAGACAATTGGACTCCAAGAAATAACATTCTTCTTAATTTGACATGATTGCTGGAACTCAGCAATTACACTGGGCGCTGTGGTAGCGCTTTATTTAAAAATTTAGATAAATAAGTCATTTTTTACTGTGGGACCAATCCTAGCCGTTAGCGCGCGCTGAAGAAATAGAGACAGTTTCAAAAACTACATTTCATTGACTTTCTAACGGTATCAGTCCGTTTGAGTTACAACGGTTGCGTCACATATTCGTACCAACATGTATTTAGCGATATTTTTCTGATATTACTAGGTTGCATCGCTTTTAACAGTGAAACGATTGACTGTGGGACTTAATTGAACTGATTTTGGACTTTGACCTTATAAATGTGATAAATGAGACAATTGGACTCCAAGAAATAACATTCTTCTTAATTTGACATGATTGCTGGAACTCAGCAATTACACTGGGCGCTGTGGTAGCGCTTTATTTAAAAATTTAGATAAATAAGTCATTTTTTACTGTGGGACCAATCCTAGCCGTTAGCGCGCGCTGAAGAAATAGAGACAGTTTCAAAAACTACATTTCATTGACTTTCTAACGGTATCAGTCCGTTTGAGTTACAACGGTTGCGTCACATATTCGTACCAACATGTATTTAGCGATATTTTTCTGATATTACTAGGTTGCATCGCTTTTAACAGTGAAACGATTGACTGTGGGACTTAATTGAACTGATTTTGGACTTTGACCTTATAAATGTGATAAATGAGACAATTGGACTCCAAGAAATAACATTCTTCTTAATTTGACATGATTGCTGGAACTCAGCAATTACACTGGGCGCTGTGGTAGCGCTTTATTTAAAAATTTAGATAAATAAGTCATTTTTTACTGTGGGACCAATCCTAGCCGTTAGCGCGCGCTGAAGAAATAGAGACAGTTTCAAAAACTACATTTCATTGACTTTCTAACGGTATCAGTCCGTTTGAGTTACAACGGTTGCGTCACATATTCGTACCAACATGTATTTAGCGATATTTTTCTGATATTACTAGGTTGCATCGCTTTTAACAGTGAAACGATTGACTGTGGGACTTAATTGAACTGATTTTGGACTTTGACCTTATAAATGTGATAAATGAGACAATTGGACTCCAAGAAATAACATTCTTCTTAATTTGACATGATTGCTGGAACTCAGCAATTACACTGGGCGCTGTGGTAGCGCTTTATTTAAAAATTTAGATAAATAAGTCATTTTTTACTGTGGGACCAATCCTAGCCGTTAGCGCGCGCTGAAGAAATAGAGACAGTTTCAAAAACTACATTTCATTGACTTTCTAACGGTATCAGTCCGTTTGAGTTACAACGGTTGCGTCACATATTCGTACCAACATGTATTTAGCGATATTTTTCTGATATTACTAGGTTGCATCGCTTTTAACAGTGAAACGATTGACTGTGGGACTTAATTGAACTGATTTTGGACTTTGACCTTATAAATGTGATAAATGAGACAATTGGACTCCAAGAAATAACATTCTTCTTAATTTGACATGATTGCTGGAACTCAGCAATTACACTGGGCGCTGTGGTAGCGCTTTATTTAAAAATTTAGATAAATAAGTCATTTTTTACTGTGGGACCAATCCTAGCCGTTAGCGCGCGCTGAAGAAATAGAGACAGTTTCAAAAACTACATTTCATTGACTTTCTAACGGTATCAGTCCGTTTGAGTTACAACGGTTGCGTCACATATTCGTACCAACATGTATTTAGCGATATTTTTCTGATATTACTAGGTTGCATCGCTTTTAACAGTGAAACGATTGACTGTGGGACTTAATTGAACTGATTTTGGACTTTGACCTTATAAATGTGATAAATGAGACAATTGGACTCCAAGAAATAACATTCTTCTTAATTTGACATGATTGCTGGAACTCAGCAATTACACTGGGCGCTGTGGTAGCGCTTTATTTAAAAATTTAGATAAATAAGTCATTTTTTACTGTGGGACCAATCCTAGCCGTTAGCGCGCGCTGAAGAAATAGAGACAGTTTCAAAAACTACATTTCATTGACTTTCTAACGGTATCAGTCCGTTTGAGTTACAACGGTTGCGTCACATATTCGTACCAACATGTATTTAGCGATATTTTTCTGATATTACTAGGTTGCATCGCTTTTAACAGTGAAACGATTGACTGTGGGACTTAATTGAACTGATTTTGGACTTTGACCTTATAAATGTGATAAATGAGACAATTGGACTCCAAGAAATAACATTCTTCTTAATTTGACATGATTGCTGGAACTCAGCAATTACACTGGGCGCTGTGGTAGCGCTTTATTTAAAAATTTAGATAAATAAGTCATTTTTTACTGTGGGACCAATCCTAGCCGTTAGCGCGCGCTGAAGAAATAGAGACAGTTTCAAAAACTACATTTCATTGACTTTCTAACGGTATCAGTCCGTTTGAGTTACAACGGTTGCGTCACATATTCGTACCAACATGTATTTAGCGATATTTTTCTGATATTACTAGGTTGCATCGCTTTTAACAGTGAAACGATTGACTGTGGGACTTAATTGAACTGATTTTGGACTTTGACCTTATAAATGTGATAAATGAGACAATTGGACTCCAAGAAATAACATTCTTCTTAATTTGACATGATTGCTGGAACTCAGCAATTACACTGGGCGCTGTGGTAGCGCTTTATTTAAAAATTTAGATAAATAAGTCATTTTTTACTGTGGGACCAATCCTAGCCGTTAGCGCGCGCTGAAGAAATAGAGACAGTTTCAAAAACTACATTTCATTGACTTTCTAACGGTATCAGTCCGTTTGAGTTACAACGGTTGCGTCACATATTCGTACCAACATGTATTTAGCGATATTTTTCTGATATTACTAGGTTGCATCGCTTTTAACAGTGAAACGATTGACTGTGGGACTTAATTGAACTGATTTTGGACTTTGACCTTATAAATGTGATAAATGAGACAATTGGACTCCAAGAAATAACATTCTTCTTAATTTGACATGATTGCTGGAACTCAGCAATTACACTGGGCGCTGTGGTAGCGCTTTATTTAAAAATTTAGATAAATAAGTCATTTTTTACTGTGGGACCAATCCTAGCCGTTAGCGCGCGCTGAAGAAATAGAGACAGTTTCAAAAACTACATTTCATTGACTTTCTAACGGTATCAGTCCGTTTGAGTTACAACGGTTGCGTCACATATTCGTACCAACATGTATTTAGCGATATTTTTCTGATATTACTAGGTTGCATCGCTTTTAACAGTGAAACGATTGACTGTGGGACTTAATTGAACTGATTTTGGACTTTGACCTTATAAATGTGATAAATGAGACAATTGGACTCCAAGAAATAACATTCTTCTTAATTTGACATGATTGCTGGAACTCAGCAATTACACTGGGCGCTGTGGTAGCGCTTTATTTAAAAATTTAGATAAATAAGTCATTTTTTACTGTGGGACCAATCCTAGCCGTTAGCGCGCGCTGAAGAAATAGAGACAGTTTCAAAAACTACATTTCATTGACTTTCTAACGGTATCAGTCCGTTTGAGTTACAACGGTTGCGTCACATATTCGTACCAACATGTATTTAGCGATATTTTTCTGATATTACTAGGTTGCATCGCTTTTAACAGTGAAACGATTGACTGTGGGACTTAATTGAACTGATTTTGGACTTTGACCTTATAAATGTGATAAATGAGACAATTGGACTCCAAGAAATAACATTCTTCTTAATTTGACATGATTGCTGGAACTCAGCAATTACACTGGGCGCTGTGGTAGCGCTTTATTTAAAAATTTAGATAAATAAGTCATTTTTTACTGTGGGACCAATCCTAGCCGTTAGCGCGCGCTGAAGAAATAGAGACAGTTTCAAAAACTACATTTCATTGACTTTCTAACGGTATCAGTCCGTTTGAGTTACAACGGTTGCGTCACATATTCGTACCAACATGTATTTAGCGATATTTTTCTGATATTACTAGGTTGCATCGCTTTTAACAGTGAAACGATTGACTGTGGGACTTAATTGAACTGATTTTGGACTTTGACCTTATAAATGTGATAAATGAGACAATTGGACTCCAAGAAATAACATTCTTCTTAATTTGACATGATTGCTGGAACTCAGCAATTACACTGGGCGCTGTGGTAGCGCTTTATTTAAAAATTTAGATAAATAAGTCATTTTTTACTGTGGGACCAATCCTAGCCGTTAGCGCGCGCTGAAGAAATAGAGACAGTTTCAAAAACTACATTTCATTGACTTTCTAACGGTATCAGTCCGTTTGAGTTACAACGGTTGCGTCACATATTCGTACCAACATGTATTTAGCGATATTTTTCTGATATTACTAGGTTGCATCGCTTTTAACAGTGAAACGATTGACTGTGGGACTTAATTGAACTGATTTTGGACTTTGACCTTATAAATGTGATAAATGAGACAATTGGACTCCAAGAAATAACATTCTTCTTAATTTGACATGATTGCTGGAACTCAGCAATTACACTGGGCGCTGTGGTAGCGCTTTATTTAAAAATTTAGATAAATAAGTCATTTTTTACTGTGGGACCAATCCTAGCCGTTAGCGCGCGCTGAAGAAATAGAGACAGTTTCAAAAACTACATTTCATTGACTTTCTAACGGTATCAGTCCGTTTGAGTTACAACGGTTGCGTCACATATTCGTACCAACATGTATTTAGCGATATTTTTCTGATATTACTAGGTTGCATCGCTTTTAACAGTGAAACGATTGACTGTGGGACTTAATTGAACTGATTTTGGACTTTGACCTTATAAATGTGATAAATGAGACAATTGGACTCCAAGAAATAACATTCTTCTTAATTTGACATGATTGCTGGAACTCAGCAATTACACTGGGCGCTGTGGTAGCGCTTTATTTAAAAATTTAGATAAATAAGTCATTTTTTACTGTGGGACCAATCCTAGCCGTTAGCGCGCGCTGAAGAAATAGAGACAGTTTCAAAAACTACATTTCATTGACTTTCTAACGGTATCAGTCCGTTTGAGTTACAACGGTTGCGTCACATATTCGTACCAACATGTATTTAGCGATATTTTTCTGATATTACTAGGTTGCATCGCTTTTAACAGTGAAACGATTGACTGTGGGACTTAATTGAACTGATTTTGGACTTTGACCTTATAAATGTGATAAATGAGACAATTGGACTCCAAGAAATAACATTCTTCTTAATTTGACATGATTGCTGGAACTCAGCAATTACACTGGGCGCTGTGGTAGCGCTTTATTTAAAAATTTAGATAAATAAGTCATTTTTTACTGTGGGACCAATCCTAGCCGTTAGCGCGCGCTGAAGAAATAGAGACAGTTTCAAAAACTACATTTCATTGACTTTCTAACGGTATCAGTCCGTTTGAGTTACAACGGTTGCGTCACATATTCGTACCAACATGTATTTAGCGATATTTTTCTGATATTACTAGGTTGCATCGCTTTTAACAGTGAAACGATTGACTGTGGGACTTAATTGAACTGATTTTGGACTTTGACCTTATAAATGTGATAAATGAGACAATTGGACTCCAAGAAATAACATTCTTCTTAATTTGACATGATTGCTGGAACTCAGCAATTACACTGGGCGCTGTGGTAGCGCTTTATTTAAAAATTTAGATAAATAAGTCATTTTTTACTGTGGGACCAATCCTAGCCGTTAGCGCGCGCTGAAGAAATAGAGACAGTTTCAAAAACTACATTTCATTGACTTTCTAACGGTATCAGTCCGTTTGAGTTACAACGGTTGCGTCACATATTCGTACCAACATGTATTTAGCGATATTTTTCTGATATTACTAGGTTGCATCGCTTTTAACAGTGAAACGATTGACTGTGGGACTTAATTGAACTGATTTTGGACTTTGACCTTATAAATGTGATAAATGAGACAATTGGACTCCAAGAAATAACATTCTTCTTAATTTGACATGATTGCTGGAACTCAGCAATTACACTGGGCGCTGTGGTAGCGCTTTATTTAAAAATTTAGATAAATAAGTCATTTTTTACTGTGGGACCAATCCTAGCCGTTAGCGCGCGCTGAAGAAATAGAGACAGTTTCAAAAACTACATTTCATTGACTTTCTAACGGTATCAGTCCGTTTGAGTTACAACGGTTGCGTCACATATTCGTACCAACATGTATTTAGCGATATTTTTCTGATATTACTAGGTTGCATCGCTTTTAACAGTGAAACGATTGACTGTGGGACTTAATTGAACTGATTTTGGACTTTGACCTTATAAATGTGATAAATGAGACAATTGGACTCCAAGAAATAACATTCTTCTTAATTTGACATGATTGCTGGAACTCAGCAATTACACTGGGCGCTGTGGTAGCGCTTTATTTAAAAATTTAGATAAATAAGTCATTTTTTACTGTGGGACCAATCCTAGCCGTTAGCGCGCGCTGAAGAAATAGAGACAGTTTCAAAAACTACATTTCATTGACTTTCTAACGGTATCAGTCCGTTTGAGTTACAACGGTTGCGTCACATATTCGTACCAACATGTATTTAGCGATATTTTTCTGATATTACTAGGTTGCATCGCTTTTAACAGTGAAACGATTGACTGTGGGACTTAATTGAACTGATTTTGGACTTTGACCTTATAAATGTGATAAATGAGACAATTGGACTCCAAGAAATAACATTCTTCTTAATTTGACATGATTGCTGGAACTCAGCAATTACACTGGGCGCTGTGGTAGCGCTTTATTTAAAAATTTAGATAAATAAGTCATTTTTTACTGTGGGACCAATCCTAGCCGTTAGCGCGCGCTGAAGAAATAGAGAGAGTTTCAAAAACTACATTTCATTGACTTTCTAACGGTATCAGTCCGTTTGAGTTACAACGGTTGCGTCACATATTCGTACCAACATGTATTTAGCGATATTTTTCTGATATTACTAGGTTGCATCGCTTTTAACAGTGAAACGATTGACTGTGGGACTTAATTGAACTGATTTTGGACTTTGACCTTATAAATGTGATAAATGAGACAATTGGACTCCAAGAAATAACATCCTTCTTAATTTGACATGATTGCTGGAACTCAGCAATTACACTGGGCGCTGTGGTAGCGCTTTATTTAAAAATTTAGATAAATAAGTCATTTTTTACTGTGGGACCAATCCTAGCCGTTAGCGCGCGCTGAAGAAATAGAGACAGTTTCAAAAACTACATTTCATTGACTTTCTAACGGTATCAGTCCGTTTGAGTTACAACGGTTGCGTCACATATTCGTACCAACATGTATTTAGCGATATTTTTCTGATATTACTAGGTTGCATCGCTTTTAACAGTGAAACGATTGACTGTGGGACTTAATTGAACTGATTTTGGACTTTGACCTTATAAATGTGATAAATGAGACAATTGGACTCAAAGAAATAACATCCTTCTTAATTTGACATGATTGCTGGAACCAGCAAATTACACTGGGCGCTGTGGTAGCGCTTTATTTAAAATTTAGATAAATAAGTCATTTTTTACTGTGGGACCAATCCTAGCCGTTAGCGCGCGCTGAAGAAATAGAGACAGTTTCAAAAGCTACATTTCATTGACATCCTTCTTAATTTGACATGATTACTGGAACTCAGCAATCACACTGGGCGCTGTGGTAGCGCTTTATTTAAAAATTTAGATAAATAAGTCATTTTTTACTGTGGGACCAATCCTAGGTGTTAGCGCGCGCTGAAGAAATAGAGACAGTTTCAAACACTACATTTCATTGACTTTCTAACGGTATCAGTCCGTTTGAGTTGCAACGGTTGCGTCACATATTCGCACCAACATGTATTTAGCGATATTTTTCTGATATTACTAGGTTGCATCGCTTTTAACAGTGAAACGATTGACTGTGGGACTTAATTGAACTGGATTTGGACTTTGACCTTATAAATTTGATAAATGAGACAATTCGACTCAAAGAAATAACATTCTTCTTAATTTGATATGATTGCTGGAACTCAGCAATTACACTGGGCGCTGTGGTAGCGCTTTATCTAAAAATTTAGATAGGTAAGTCATTTTTTACTGTGGGACCAATACTAGCCCTTAGCACGCGCTGAAGAAATAGAGACAGTTTCAAAAACTACATTTCATTGACTTTCTAACAGTATCAGTCGGTTTGAGTTACAACGGTTGCGTCACATATTCGTACCAACATGTATTTAGCGATATTTTTTTGATATTACTAGGTTGCATCGCTTTTAACAGTTAGACGATTGACTGTGGGACTTTATTGAACTCATTTTGGACTTTGACCTTATAAATGTGATAAATGAGACAATTGGACTCGAAGAAATAACATCCTTCTTAATTTGACATGATTGCTGGAACTCAGCGATTACACTGGGCGCTGTGGTAGCGATTTATTTAAAAATTTAGATAAATAATTCATCCTTTACTGTGGGACCAATCCTAGCCGTTAGCGCGCGCTGAAGAAATAGAGACAGTTTCAAAAACTACATTTCATTGACTTTCTAACGGTATTGGTCCGTTTGAGTTACAACGGTTGCGTCACATATTTGTACCAACATGTATTTAGCGATATTTTTCTGATATTACTAGGTTGCATCGCTTTTAACAGTGAAACGATTGACTGTGGGACTTAATTGAACTGATTTTGGACTTTGACCTTATAAATGTGATAAATGAGACAATTGGACTCCAAGAAATAACATTCTTCTTAATTTGATATGATTGCTGGAACTCAGCAATTACACTGGGCGCTGTGGTAGCGCTTTATCTAAAAATTTAGATAAATAAGTCATTTTTTACTGTGGGACCAATCCTAGCCGTTAGCACGCGCTGAAGAAATAGAGACAGTTTCAAAAACTACATTTCATTGACTTTCTAACGGTGTTAGTTGGTTTGAGTTACAACGATTGCGTCACATATTCGTACCAACATGTATTTAGCGACATTTTTCTGATATCACTAGGTTGCATCGCTTTTAACAGTGAAACGATTGACTGTGGGACTTAATGGAACTGATTTTGGACTTTGACCTTATAAATATGATAAATGAGACAATTGGACTCCAAGAAATAACATTCTTCTTAATTTGACATGATTGCTGGAACTCAGCGATTACACTGGCGCTGTATAGCGCTTTATTTAAAAATTAGATAAATAAGTCATTTTTTACTGTGGGACCAAACCTAGCCCTTAGCGCGCTGAAGAAATAGAGACAGTTTCAAAAACTACATTTCATTGACTTTCTAACGGTATCAGTCCGTTTGAGTTACAACGGTTGCGTCACATATTCGTACCAACATGTATTTAGCGATATTTTCTGATATTACTAGGTTGCATCGCTTTTAACAGTGAAACGATTGACTGTGGGACTTAATTGAACTGATTTTGGACTTTGACCTTATAAATGTTAATAAATAGACAATTGGACTCCAAGAAATAACATTCTTCTTAATTTGACATATGATTGCTGGAACTCAGCATTACACTGGGCGCTGTGGTAGCGCTTTATTTAAAAATTTAGATAAATAAGTCATTTTTTACTGTGGGACCAATCCTAGCCGTTAGCGCGCGCTGAAGAAATAGAGACAGTTTCAAAAACTACATTTCATTGACTTTCTAACGTATCAATCCGTTTGAGTTACAACGGTTGCGTCACATATTCGTACCAACATGTATTTAGCGATATTTTTGATATTACTAGGTTGCATCGCTTTTAACAGTGAAACGATTGACTGTGGGACTTAATTGAACTGATTTTGGACTTTGACCTTATAAATGTGATAAATGAGACAATTGGACTCCAAGAAATAACATTCTTCTTAATTTGACATGATTGCTGGAACTCAGCGATTACACTGGCGCTGTGGTAGCGCTTTATTTAAAAATTTAGATAAATAAGTCATTTTTTACTGTGGGACCAATCCTAGCCCTTAGCGCGCTGAAGAAATAGAGACAGTTTCAAAAACTACATTTCATTGACTTTCTAACGGTATCAATCCGTTTGAGTTACAACGGTTGCGTCACATATTCGTACCAACATGTATTTAGCGATATTTTTCTGATATTACTAGGTTGCATCGCTTTTAACAGTGAAACGATTGACTGTGGGACTTAATTGAACTGATTTTGGACTTTGACCTTATAAATGTGATAAATGAGACAATTGGACTCCAAGAAATAACATTCTTCTTAATTTGACATGATTGCTGGAACTCAGCATTACACTGGGCGCTGTGGTAGCGCTTTATTTAAAAATTTAGATAAATAAGTCATTTTTTACTGTGGGACCAATCCTAGCCGTTAGCGCGGCTGAAGAAATAGAGACAGTTTCAAAAACTACATTTCATTGACTTTCTAACGGTATCAGTCCGTTTGAGTTACAACGGTTGCGTCACATATTCGTACCAACATGTATTTAGCGATATTTTTCTGATATTACTAGGTTGCATCGCTTTTAACAGTGAAACGATTGACTGTGGGACTTAATTGAACTGATTTGGACTTTGACCTTATAAATGTGATAAATGAGACAATTGGACTCCAAGAAATAACATTCTTCTTAATTTGACATGATTGCTGGAACTCAGCATTACACTGGGCTGTGGTAGCGCTTTATTTAAAAATTTAGATAAATAAGTCATTTTTTACTGTGGGACCAATCCTAGCCGTTAGCGCGCGCTGAAGAAATAGAGACAGTTTCAAAACTACATTTCATTGACTTTCTAACGGTATCAGTCCGTTTGAGTTACAACGGTTGCGTCACATATTCGTACCAACATGTATTTAGCGATATTTTTCTGATATTACTAGGTTGCATCGCTTTTAACAGTGAAACGATTGACTGTGGGACTTAATTGAACTGATTTTGGACTTTGACCTTATAAATGTGATAAATGAGACAATTGGACTCCAAGAAATAACATTCTTCTTAATTTGACATGATTGCTGGAACTCAGCAATTACACTGGGCGCTGTGGTAGCGCTTTATTTAAATTTAGATAAATAAGTCATTTTTTACTGTGGGACCAATCCTAGCCGTTAGCGGCGCTGAAGAAATAGAGACACAGTTTCAAAAACTACATTTCATTGACTTTCTAACGGTATCAATCCGTTTGAGTTACAACGGTTGCGTCACATATTCGTACCAACATGTATTTAGCGATATTTTTCTGATATTACTTAGGTTGCATCGCTTTTAACAGTGAAACGATTGACTGTGGGACTTAATTGAACTGATTTTGGACTTTGACCTTATAAATGTGATAAATGAGACAATTGGACTCCAAGAAATAACATTCTTCTTAATTTGACATGATTGCTGGAACTCAGCGAATTACACTGGGCGCTGTGGTAGCGCTTTATTTAAAAATTTAGATAAATAAGTCATTTTTTACTGTGGGACCAATCCTAGCCGTTCCGCGCTGAAGAAATAGAGACAGTTTCAAAAACTAATTTCATTGACTTTCTAACGGTATCAGTCCGTTTGAGTTACAACGGTTGCGTCACATATTCGTACCAACATGTATTAGCGATATTTTTCTGATATTACTAGGTTGCATCGCTTTTAACAGTGAAACGATTGACTGTGGGGCTTAATTGAACTGATTTTGGACTTTGACCTTATAAATGTGATAAATGAGACAATTGGACTCCAAGAAATAACATTCTTCTTAATTTGACATGATTGCTGGAACTCAGCAATTACACTGGGCGCTGTGGTAGCGCTTTATTTAAAATTTAGATAAATAAGTCATTTTTTACTGTGGGCCAATCCTAGCCGTTAGCGCGCGCTGAAGAAATAGAGACAGTTTCAAAAACTACATTTCATTGACTTTCTAACGGTATCAGTCCGTTTGAGTTACAACGGTTGCGTCACATATTCGTACCAACATGTATTTAGCGATATTTTTCTTATATTACTAGGTTGCATCGCTTTTAACAGTGAAACGATTGACTGTGGGACTTAATTGAACTGATTTTGGACTTTGACCTTATAAATGTGATAAATGAGACAATTGGACTCCAAGAAATAACATTCTTCTTAATTTGACATGATTGCTGGAACTCAGCGATTACACTGGCGCTGTGGTAGCGCTTTATTTAAAAATTTAGATAAATAAGTCATTTTTACTGTGGGACCAATCCTAGCCGTTAGACGCGCTGAAGAAATAGAGACAGTTTCAAAAACTACATTTCATTGACTTTCTAACGGTATCAGTCCGTTTGAGTTACAACGGTTCGTCACATATTCGTACCAACATGTATTTAGCGATATTTTTCTGATATTACTAGGTTGCATCGCTTTTAACAGTGAACGATTGACTGTGGGACTTAATTGAACTGATTTTGGACTTTGACCTTATAAATGTGATAAATGAGACAATTGGACTCCAAGAAATAACATTCTTCTTAATTTGACATGATTGCTGGAACTCAGCAATTACACTGGGCGCTGTGGTAGCGCTTTATTTAAAATTTAGATAAATAAGTCATTTTTTACTGTGGGACCAATCCTAGCCGTTAGCGCGCGCTGAGAAATAGAGACAGTTTCAAAAACTACCTTTCATTGACTTTCTAACGGTTTCATCCGTTTGAGTTACAAACGGTTGCGTCACATATTCGTACCAACATGTATTTAGCGATATTTTCTGATATTACTAGGTTGCATCGCTTTTAACAGTGACGATTGACTGTGGGACTTAATTGAACTCATTTTGGACTTTGACCTTATAAATGTGATAAATGAGACAATTGGACTCCAAGAAATAACATTCTTCTTAATTTGACATGATTGCTGGAACTCACCGATTACACTGGGCGCTGTGGTAGCGCTTTATCTAAAAATTTAGATAAATAAGTCATTTTTTACTGTGGGCCCAATCTTAGACGTTAGCGCGCGCTGAAGAAATAGAGACAGTTTCAAAAACTACATTTCATTGACTTTCTAACGGTTTCAATCCGTTTGAGTTACAACGGTTGAGTCACATATTCGTACCAACATGTGTTTAGCGATATATTTCTGATATTACTAGGTTGCATCGCTTTTAACAGTGAAACGATTGACTATGGGACTTAATTGAACTGATTTTGGACTTTGACTTATAAATGTGTAAATGAGACAATTGCACTCCAAGAAATAACATTCTTCTTAATTGATATGATGCTGGAACTCAGCAATTAGACTGGGCGCTGTGGTAGAGCTTATCTAAATATTAGATAAATAAGTCATTTTTTACTGTGGACCAATCCTAGCGCGTTAGCACGCGCTGAAGAAATAGAGACAGTTTTCAAAAACTACTTTTCATTGACTTTCTAACGGCATCAGTCCGTTTGAGTTACAACGGTTGCGTCACATATTCGTACCAACATGTATTTAGCGATATTTTTCTGATATTACTAGGTTGCATCGCTTTTAACAGTGAAACGATTGACTGTGGGACTTAATTGAACTGATTTTGGACTTTGACTTTATAATGTGTGAAATGAGACAATTGGACTCCAAGAATAACATTCTTCTTAATTTGACATGATTGCTGGAACTCAGCGATTACACTGGCGCTGTGGTAGCGCTTTATTTAAAATTTAGATAAATAAGTCATTTTTTACTGTGGGACCAATCCTAGCCGTTAGCGCGCGCTGAAGAAATAGAGACAGTTTCAAAAACTACATTTCATTGACTTTCTAACGGTATCAGTCCGTTTGAGTTACAACGGTTGCGTCACATATTCGTACCAACATGTATTTAGCGATATTTTTCTGATATTACTAGGTTGCATCGCCTTTTAACAGTGAAACGATTGACTGTGGGACTTAATTGAACTGATTTTGGACTTTGACCTTATAAATGTGATAAATGAGACAATTGGACTCCAAGAAATAACATTCTTCTTAATTTGACATGATTGCTGGAACCAGCAATTACACTGGGCGCTGTGGTAGCGCTTTTATTTAAAATTTAGATAAATAAGTCATTTTTTACTGTGGGACCAATCCTAGCCGTTAGCGCGCGCTGAAGAAATAGAGACAGTTTCAAAAACTACATTTCATTGACTTTCTAACGGTATTCAATCCGTTTAGTTACAACGGTTGCGTCACATAATCGTACGAACATGTATTTAGCGATATTTTTCTGATATTATTAGGTTGCATTGCTTTTAACAGTGAAACGATTGACTGTGGGACTTAATTGAACTCATTTTGGACTTTGACCTTATAAATGTGATAAATGAGACAATTGGACTCCAAGAAATAACATCCTTCTTAATTTGACATGATTGCTGGAACTCAGCGATTATACTGGGCGCTGTGGTAGCGCTTTATTTAAAAATTTAGATAATTAAGTCATTTTTTACTGTGGGACCAATCCTAGACGTTACCGCGCTGAAGAAATAGAGACAGTTTCAAACACTAAATTCCATTGACTTTCTAACGGTATCAGTCCGTTTGTGTTACAACGGTTGCGTCACATATTCGTACCAACATGTAAGAGAGAGATATCGAAGAATATCGCTAAT
>JASGCC010002382.1:0-28672 GCA_030067915.1 Hydractinia echinata
AAAAATGTAGATAAATAAGTCATTTGTACTGTGGGACCAATCCTAGCCGTTAGCGCGCGCTGAAGAAATAGAGACAGTTTCAAAAACTACATTTCATTGACTTTCTAACGGTATCAATCCGTTTGAGTTACAACGGTTGCGTCACATATTCGTACCAACATGTATTTAGCGATATTTTTCTGATATTACTAGGTTGCATCGCTTTTAACAGTGAAACGATTGACTGTGGGACTTAATTGAACTGATTTTGGACTTTGACCTTATAAATGTGATAAATGAGACAATTGACTCCAAGAAATAACATTCTTCTTAATTTGACATGATTGCTGGAACTCAGCAGTTACACTGGGCGCTGTGGTAGCGCTTTATTTAAAAATTTAGATAAATAAGTCATTTTTACTGTGGGACCAATCCTAGCCGTTAGCGCGCGCTGAAGAAATAGAGACAGTTTCAAAAACTACATTTCATTGACTTTCTAACGGTATCAATCCGTTTGAGTTACAACGGTTGCGTCACATATTCGTACCAACATGTATTTAGCGATATTTTTGATATTACTAGGTTGCATCGCTTTTAACAGTGAAACGATTGACTGTGGGACTTAATTGAACTGATTTTGGACTTTGACCTTATAAATGTGATAAATGAGACAATTGGACTCCAAGAAATAACATTCTTCTTAATTTGACATGATTGCTGGAACTCAGCGATTACACTGGGCGCTGTGGTAGCGCTTTATTTAAAAATTTAGATAAATAAGTCATTTTTACTGTGGGACCAATCCTAGCCGTTAGCGCGCGCTGAAGAAATAGAGACAGTTTCAAAAACTACATTTCATTGACTTTCTAACGGTATCAATCCGTTTGAGTTACAACGGTTGCGTCACATATTCGTACCAACATGTATTTAGCGATATTTTTCTGATATTACTAGGTTGCATCGCTTTTAACAGTGAAACGATTGACTGTGGGACTTAATTGAACTGATTTTGGACTTTGACCTTATAAATGTGATAAATGAGACAATTGGACTCCAAGAAATAACATTCTTCTTAATTTGACATGATTGCTGAACTCAGCATTACACTGGGCGCTGTGGTAGCGCTTTATTTAAAAATTTAGATAAATAAGTCATTTTTTACTGTGGGACCAATCCTAGCCGTTAGCGCGCGCTGAAGAAATAGAGACAGTTTCAAAAACTACATTTCATTGACTTTCTAACGGTATCAATCCGTTTGAGTTACAACGGTTGCGTCACATATTCGTACCAACATGTATTTAGCGATTTATTTTGATATTACTAGGTTGCATCGCTTTTAACAGTGAAACGATTGACTGTGGGACTTAATTGAACTGATTTTGGACTTTGACCTTATAAATGTGATAAATGAGACAATTGGACTCCAAGAAATAACATTCTTCTTAATTTGACATGATTGCTGGAACTCAGCGATTACACTGGGCGCTGTGGTAGCGCTTTATTTAAAAATTTAGATAAATAAGTCATTTTTTACTGTGGGACCAATCCTAGCCGTTAGCGCGCGCTGAAGAAATAGAGACAGTTTCAAAAACTACATTTCATTGACTTTCTAACGGTATCATCCGTTTGAGTTACAACGGTTGCGTCACATATTCGTACCAACATGTATTTAGCGATATTTTTCTGATATTACTAGGTTGCATCGCTTTTAACAGTGAAACGATTGACTGTGGGACTTAATTGAACTGATTTTGGACTTTGACCTTATAAATGTGATAAATGAGACAATTGGACTCCAAGAAATAACATTCTTCTTAATTTGACATGATTGCTGGAACTCAGCGATTACACTGGGCGCTGTGGTAGCGCTTTATTTAAAAATTTAGATAAATAAGTCATTTTTTACTGTGGGACCAATCCTAGCCGTTAGCGCGCGCTGAAGAAATAGAGACAGTTTCAAAAACTACATTTCATTGACTTTCTAACGGTATCAGTCCGTTTGAGTTACAACGGTTGCGTCACATATTCGTACCAACATGTATTTAGCGATATTTTTCTGATATTACTAGGTTGCATCGCTTTTAACAGTGAAACGATTGACTGTGGGACTTAATTGAACTGATTTTGGACTTTGACCTTATAAATGTGATAAATGAGACAATTGGACTCCAAGAAATAACATTCTTCTTAATTTGACATGATTGCTGGAACTCAGCATTACACTGGGCGCTGTGGTAGCGCTTTATTTAAAAATTTAGATAAATAAGTCATTTTTACTGTGGGACCAATCCTAGCCGTTAGCGCGCGCTGAAGAAATAGAGACAGTTTCAAAAACTACATTTCATTGACTTTCTAACGGTATCAGTCCGTTTGAGTTACAACGGTTGCGTCACATATTCGTACCAACATGTATTTAGCGATATTTTTCTGATATTACTAGGTTGCATCGCTTTTAACAGTGAAACGATTGACTGTGGGACTTAATTGAACTGATTTTGGACTTTGACCTTATAAATGTGATAAATGAGACAATTGGACTCCAAGAAATAACATTCTTCTTAATTTGACATGATTGCTGGAACTCAGCATTACACTGGGCGCTGTGGTAGCGCTTTATTTAAAAATTTAGATAAATAAGTCATTTTTTACTGTGGGACCAATCCTAGCCGTTAGCGCGCGCTGAAGAAATAGAGACAGTTTCAAAAACTACATTTCATTGACTTTCTAACGGTATCAGTCCGTTTGAGTTACAACGGTTGCGTCACATATTCGTACCAACATGTATTTAGCGATATTTTTCTGATATTACTAGGTTGCATCGCTTTTAACAGTGAAACGATTGACTGTGGGACTTAATTGAACTGATTTTGGACTTTGACCTTATAAATGTGATAAATGAGACAATTGGACTCCAAGAAATAACATTCTTCTTAATTTGACATGATTGCTGGAACTCAGCGATTACACTGGGCGCTGTGGTAGCGCTTTATTTAAAAATTTAGATAAATAAGTCATTTTTTACTGTGGGACCAATCCTAGCCGTTAGCGCGCGCTGAAGAAATAGAGACAGTTTCAAAAACTACATTTCATTGACTTTCTAACGGTATCAGTCCGTTTGAGTTACAACGGTTGCGTCACATATTCGTACCAACATGTATTTAGCGATATTTTTCTGATATTACTAGGTTGCATCGCTTTTAACAGTGAAACGATTGACTGTGGGACTTAATTGAACTGATTTTGGACTTTGACCTTATAAATGTGATAAATGAGACAATTGGACTCCAAGAAATAACATTCTTCTTAATTTGACATGATTGCTGGAACTCAGCATTACACTGGGCGCTGTGGTAGCGCTTTATTTAAAAATTTAGATAAATAAGTCATTTTTTACTGTGGGACCAATCCTAGCCGTTAGCGCGCGCTGAAGAAATAGAGACAGTTTCAAAAACTACATTTCATTGACTTTCTAACGGTATCAGTCCGTTTGAGTTACAACGGTTGCGTCACATATTCGTACCAACATGTATTTAGCGATATTTTTCTGATATTACTAGGTTGCATCGCTTTTAACAGTGAAACGATTGACTGTGGGACTTAATTGAACTGATTTTGGACTTTGACCTTATAAATGTGATAAATGAGACAATTGGACTCCAAGAAATAACATTCTTCTTAATTTGACATGATTGCTGGAACTCAGCATTACACTGGGCGCTGTGGTAGCGCTTTATTTAAAAATTTAGATAAATAAGTCATTTTTTACTGTGGGACCAATCCTAGCCGTTAGCGCGCGCTGAAGAAATAGAGACAGTTTCAAAAACTACATTTCATTGACTTTCTAACGGTATCAGTCCGTTTGAGTTACAACGGTTGCGTCACATATTCGTACCAACATGTATTTAGCGATATTTTTCTGATATTACTAGGTTGCATCGCTTTTAACAGTGAAACGATTGACTGTGGGACTTAATTGAACTGATTTTGGACTTTGACCTTATAAATGTGATAAATGAGACAATTGGACTCCAAGAAATAACATTCTTCTTAATTTGACATGATTGCTGGAACTCAGCATTACACTGGGCGCTGTGGTAGCGCTTTATTTAAAAATTTAGATAAATAAGTCATTTTTTACTGTGGGACCAATCCTAGCCGTTAGCGCGCGCTGAAGAAATAGAGACAGTTTCAAAAACTACATTTCATTGACTTTCTAACGGTATCAGTCCGTTTGAGTTACAACGGTTGCGTCACATATTCGTACCAACATGTATTTAGCGATATTTTTCTGATATTACTAGGTTGCATCGCTTTTAACAGTGAAACGATTGACTGTGGGACTTAATTGAACTGATTTTGGACTTTGACCTTATAAATGTGATAAATGAGACAATTGGACTCCAAGAAATAACATTCTTCTTAATTTGACATGATTGCTGGAACTCAGCATTACACTGGGCGCTGTGGTAGCGCTTTATTTAAAAATTTAGATAAATAAGTCATTTTTTACTGTGGGACCAATCCTAGCCGTTAGCGCGCGCTGAAGAAATAGAGACAGTTTCAAAAACTACATTTCATTGACTTTCTAACGGTATCAGTCCGTTTGAGTTACAACGGTTGCGTCACATATTCGTACCAACATGTATTTAGCGATATTTTTCTGATATTACTAGGTTGCATCGCTTTTAACAGTGAAACGATTGACTGTGGGACTTAATTGAACTGATTTTGGACTTTGACCTTATAAATGTGATAAATGAGACAATTGGACTCCAAGAAATAACATTCTTCTTAATTTGACATGATTGCTGGAACTCAGCATTACACTGGGCGCTGTGGTAGCGCTTTATTTAAAAATTTAGATAAATAAGTCATTTTTTACTGTGGGACCAATCCTAGCCGTTAGCGCGCGCTGAAGAAATAGAGACAGTTTCAAAAACTACATTTCATTGACTTTCTAACGGTATCAGTCCGTTTGAGTTACAACGGTTGCGTCACATATTCGTACCAACATGTATTTAGCGATATTTTTCTGATATTACTAGGTTGCATCGCTTTTAACAGTGAAACGATTGACTGTGGGACTTAATTGAACTGATTTTGGACTTTGACCTTATAAATGTGATAAATGAGACAATTGGACTCCAAGAAATAACATTCTTCTTAATTTGACATGATTGCTGGAACTCAGCGATTACACTGGGCGCTGTGGTAGCGCTTTATTTAAAAATTTAGATAAATAAGTCATTTTTTACTGTGGGACCAATCCTAGCCGTTAGCGCGCGCTGAAGAAATAGAGACAGTTTCAAAAACTACATTTCATTGACTTTCTAACGGTATCAGTCCGTTTGAGTTACAACGGTTGCGTCACATATTCGTACCAACATGTATTTAGCGATATTTTTCTGATATTACTAGGTTGCATCGCTTTTAACAGTGAAACGATTGACTGTGGGACTTAATTGAACTGATTTTGGACTTTGACCTTATAAATGTGATAAATGAGACAATTGGACTCCAAGAAATAACATTCTTCTTAATTTGACATGATTGCTGGAACTCAGCATTACACTGGGCGCTGTGGTAGCGCTTTATTTAAAAATTTAGATAAATAAGTCATTTTTTACTGTGGGACCAATCCTAGCCGTTAGCGCGCGCTGAAGAAATAGAGACAGTTTCAAAAACTACATTTCATTGACTTTCTAACGGTATCAGTCCGTTTGAGTTACAACGGTTGCGTCACATATTCGTACCAACATGTATTTAGCGATATTTTTCTGATATTACTAGGTTGCATCGCTTTTAACAGTGAAACGATTGACTGTGGGACTTAATTGAACTGATTTTGGACTTTGACCTTATAAATGTGATAAATGAGACAATTGGACTCCAAGAAATAACATTCTTCTTAATTTGACATGATTGCTGGAACTCAGCGATTACACTGGGCGCTGTGGTAGCGCTTTATTTAAAAATTTAGATAAATAAGTCATTTTTTACTGTGGGACCAATCCTAGCCGTTAGCGCGCGCTGAAGAAATAGAGACAGTTTCAAAAACTACATTTCATTGACTTTCTAACGGTATCAGTCCGTTTGAGTTACAACGGTTGCGTCACATATTCGTACCAACATGTATTTAGCGATATTTTTCTGATATTACTAGGTTGCATCGCTTTTAACAGTGAAACGATTGACTGTGGGACTTAATTGAACTGATTTTGGACTTTGACCTTATAAATGTGATAAATGAGACAATTGGACTCCAAGAAATAACATTCTTCTTAATTTGACATGATTGCTGGAACTCAGCATTACACTGGGCGCTGTGGTAGCGCTTTATTTAAAAATTTAGATAAATAAGTCATTTTTTACTGTGGGACCAATCCTAGCCGTTAGCGCGCGCTGAAGAAATAGAGACAGTTTCAAAAACTACATTTCATTGACTTTCTAACGGTATCAGTCCGTTTGAGTTACAACGGTTGCGTCACATATTCGTACCAACATGTATTTAGCGATATTTTTCTGATATTACTAGGTTGCATCGCTTTTAACAGTGAAACGATTGACTGTGGGACTTAATTGAACTGATTTTGGACTTTGACCTTATAAATGTGATAAATGAGACAATTGGACTCCAAGAAATAACATTCTTCTTAATTTGACATGATTGCTGGAACTCAGCATTACACTGGGCGCTGTGGTAGCGCTTTATTTAAAAATTTAGATAAATAAGTCATTTTTTACTGTGGGACCAATCCTAGCCGTTAGCGCGCGCTGAAGAAATAGAGACAGTTTCAAAAACTACATTTCATTGACTTTCTAACGGTATCAGTCCGTTTGAGTTACAACGGTTGCGTCACATATTCGTACCAACATGTATTTAGCGATATTTTTCTGATATTACTAGGTTGCATCGCTTTTAACAGTGAAACGATTGACTGTGGGACTTAATTGAACTGATTTTGGACTTTGACCTTATAAATGTGATAAATGAGACAATTGGACTCCAAGAAATAACATTCTTCTTAATTTGACATGATTGCTGGAACTCAGCGATTACACTGGGCGCTGTGGTAGCGCTTTATTTAAAAATTTAGATAAATAAGTCATTTTTTACTGTGGGACCAATCCTAGCCGTTAGCGCGCGCTGAAGAAATAGAGACAGTTTCAAAAACTACATTTCATTGACTTTCTAACGGTATCAGTCCGTTTGAGTTACAACGGTTGCGTCACATATTCGTACCAACATGTATTTAGCGATATTTTTCTGATATTACTAGGTTGCATCGCTTTTAACAGTGAAACGATTGACTGTGGGACTTAATTGAACTGATTTTGGACTTTGACCTTATAAATGTGATAAATGAGACAATTGGACTCCAAGAAATAACATTCTTCTTAATTTGACATGATTGCTGGAACTCAGCGATTACACTGGGCGCTGTGGTAGCGCTTTATTTAAAAATTTAGATAAATAAGTCATTTTTTACTGTGGGACCAATCCTAGCCGTTAGCGCGCGCTGAAGAAATAGAGACAGTTTCAAAAACTACATTTCATTGACTTTCTAACGGTATCAGTCCGTTTGAGTTACAACGGTTGCGTCACATATTCGTACCAACATGTATTTAGCGATATTTTTCTGATATTACTAGGTTGCATCGCTTTTAACAGTGAAACGATTGACTGTGGGACTTAATTGAACTGATTTTGGACTTTGACCTTATAAATGTGATAAATGAGACAATTGGACTCCAAGAAATAACATTCTTCTTAATTTGACATGATTGCTGGAACTCAGCGATTACACTGGGCGCTGTGGTAGCGCTTTATTTAAAAATTTAGATAAATAAGTCATTTTTTACTGTGGGACCAATCCTAGCCGTTAGCGCGCGCTGAAGAAATAGAGACAGTTTCAAAAACTACATTTCATTGACTTTCTAACGGTATCAGTCCGTTTGAGTTACAACGGTTGCGTCACATATTCGTACCAACATGTATTTAGCGATATTTTTCTGATATTACTAGGTTGCATCGCTTTTAACAGTGAAACGATTGACTGTGGGACTTAATTGAACTGATTTTGGACTTTGACCTTATAAATGTGATAAATGAGACAATTGGACTCCAAGAAATAACATTCTTCTTAATTTGACATGATTGCTGGAACTCAGCGATTACACTGGGCGCTGTGGTAGCGCTTTATTTAAAAATTTAGATAAATAAGTCATTTTTTACTGTGGGACCAATCCTAGCCGTTAGCGCGCGCTGAAGAAATAGAGACAGTTTCAAAAACTACATTTCATTGACTTTCTAACGGTATCAGTCCGTTTGAGTTACAACGGTTGCGTCACATATTCGTACCAACATGTATTTAGCGATATTTTTCTGATATTACTAGGTTGCATCGCTTTTAACAGTGAAACGATTGACTGTGGGACTTAATTGAACTGATTTTGGACTTTGACCTTATAAATGTGATAAATGAGACAATTGGACTCCAAGAAATAACATTCTTCTTAATTTGACATGATTGCTGGAACTCAGCGATTACACTGGGCGCTGTGGTAGCGCTTTATTTAAAAATTTAGATAAATAAGTCATTTTTTACTGTGGGACCAATCCTAGCCGTTAGCGCGCGCTGAAGAAATAGAGACAGTTTCAAAAACTACATTTCATTGACTTTCTAACGGTATCAGTCCGTTTGAGTTACAACGGTTGCGTCACATATTCGTACCAACATGTATTTAGCGATATTTTTCTGATATTACTAGGTTGCATCGCTTTTAACAGTGAAACGATTGACTGTGGGACTTAATTGAACTGATTTTGGACTTTGACCTTATAAATGTGATAAATGAGACAATTGGACTCCAAGAAATAACATTCTTCTTAATTTGACATGATTGCTGGAACTCAGCATTACACTGGGCGCTGTGGTAGCGCTTTATTTAAAAATTTAGATAAATAAGTCATTTTTTACTGTGGGACCAATCCTAGCCGTTAGCGCGCGCTGAAGAAATAGAGACAGTTTCAAAAACTACATTTCATTGACTTTCTAACGGTATCAGTCCGTTTGAGTTACAACGGTTGCGTCACATATTCGTACCAACATGTATTTAGCGATATTTTTCTGATATTACTAGGTTGCATCGCTTTTAACAGTGAAACGATTGACTGTGGGACTTAATTGAACTGATTTTGGACTTTGACCTTATAAATGTGATAAATGAGACAATTGGACTCCAAGAAATAACATTCTTCTTAATTTGACATGATTGCTGGAACTCAGCGATTACACTGGGCGCTGTGGTAGCGCTTTATTTAAAAATTTAGATAAATAAGTCATTTTTTACTGTGGGACCAATCCTAGCCGTTAGCGCGCGCTGAAGAAATAGAGACAGTTTCAAAAACTACATTTCATTGACTTTCTAACGGTATCAGTCCGTTTGAGTTACAACGGTTGCGTCACATATTCGTACCAACATGTATTTAGCGATATTTTTCTGATATTACTAGGTTGCATCGCTTTTAACAGTGAAACGATTGACTGTGGGACTTAATTGAACTGATTTTGGACTTTGACCTTATAAATGTGATAAATGAGACAATTGGACTCCAAGAAATAACATTCTTCTTAATTTGACATGATTGCTGGAACTCAGCGATTACACTGGGCGCTGTGGTAGCGCTTTATTTAAAAATTTAGATAAATAAGTCATTTTTTACTGTGGGACCAATCCTAGCCGTTAGCGCGCGCTGAAGAAATAGAGACAGTTTCAAAAACTACATTTCATTGACTTTCTAACGGTATCAGTCCGTTTGAGTTACAACGGTTGCGTCACATATTCGTACCAACATGTATTTAGCGATATTTTTCTGATATTACTAGGTTGCATCGCTTTTAACAGTGAAACGATTGACTGTGGGACTTAATTGAACTGATTTTGGACTTTGACCTTATAAATGTGATAAATGAGACAATTGGACTCCAAGAAATAACATTCTTCTTAATTTGACATGATTGCTGGAACTCAGCGATTACACTGGGCGCTGTGGTAGCGCTTTATTTAAAAATTTAGATAAATAAGTCATTTTTTACTGTGGGACCAATCCTAGCCGTTAGCGCGCGCTGAAGAAATAGAGACAGTTTCAAAAACTACATTTCATTGACTTTCTAACGGTATCAGTCCGTTTGAGTTACAACGGTTGCGTCACATATTCGTACCAACATGTATTTAGCGATATTTTTCTGATATTACTAGGTTGCATCGCTTTTAACAGTGAAACGATTGACTGTGGGACTTAATTGAACTGATTTTGGACTTTGACCTTATAAATGTGATAAATGAGACAATTGGACTCCAAGAAATAACATTCTTCTTAATTTGACATGATTGCTGGAACTCAGCGATTACACTGGGCGCTGTGGTAGCGCTTTATTTAAAAATTTAGATAAATAAGTCATTTTTTACTGTGGGACCAATCCTAGCCGTTAGCGCGCGCTGAAGAAATAGAGACAGTTTCAAAAACTACATTTCATTGACTTTCTAACGGTATCAGTCCGTTTGAGTTACAACGGTTGCGTCACATATTCGTACCAACATGTATTTAGCGATATTTTTCTGATATTACTAGGTTGCATCGCTTTTAACAGTGAAACGATTGACTGTGGGACTTAATTGAACTGATTTTGGACTTTGACCTTATAAATGTGATAAATGAGACAATTGGACTCCAAGAAATAACATTCTTCTTAATTTGACATGATTGCTGGAACTCAGCATTACACTGGGCGCTGTGGTAGCGCTTTATTTAAAAATTTAGATAAATAAGTCATTTTTTACTGTGGGACCAATCCTAGCCGTTAGCGCGCGCTGAAGAAATAGAGACAGTTTCAAAAACTACATTTCATTGACTTTCTAACGGTATCAGTCCGTTTGAGTTACAACGGTTGCGTCACATATTCGTACCAACATGTATTTAGCGATATTTTTCTGATATTACTAGGTTGCATCGCTTTTAACAGTGAAACGATTGACTGTGGGACTTAATTGAACTGATTTTGGACTTTGACCTTATAAATGTGATAAATGAGACAATTGGACTCCAAGAAATAACATTCTTCTTAATTTGACATGATTGCTGGAACTCAGCGATTACACTGGGCGCTGTGGTAGCGCTTTATTTAAAAATTTAGATAAATAAGTCATTTTTTACTGTGGGACCAATCCTAGCCGTTAGCGCGCGCTGAAGAAATAGAGACAGTTTCAAAAACTACATTTCATTGACTTTCTAACGGTATCAGTCCGTTTGAGTTACAACGGTTGCGTCACATATTCGTACCAACATGTATTTAGCGATATTTTTCTGATATTACTAGGTTGCATCGCTTTTAACAGTGAAACGATTGACTGTGGGACTTAATTGAACTGATTTTGGACTTTGACCTTATAAATGTGATAAATGAGACAATTGGACTCCAAGAAATAACATTCTTCTTAATTTGACATGATTGCTGGAACTCAGCGATTACACTGGGCGCTGTGGTAGCGCTTTATTTAAAAATTTAGATAAATAAGTCATTTTTTACTGTGGGACCAATCCTAGCCGTTAGCGCGCGCTGAAGAAATAGAGACAGTTTCAAAAACTACATTTCATTGACTTTCTAACGGTATCAGTCCGTTTGAGTTACAACGGTTGCGTCACATATTCGTACCAACATGTATTTAGCGATATTTTTCTGATATTACTAGGTTGCATCGCTTTTAACAGTGAAACGATTGACTGTGGGACTTAATTGAACTGATTTTGGACTTTGACCTTATAAATGTGATAAATGAGACAATTGGACTCCAAGAAATAACATTCTTCTTAATTTGACATGATTGCTGGAACTCAGCATTACACTGGGCGCTGTGGTAGCGCTTTATTTAAAAATTTAGATAAATAAGTCATTTTTTACTGTGGGACCAATCCTAGCCGTTAGCGCGCGCTGAAGAAATAGAGACAGTTTCAAAAACTACATTTCATTGACTTTCTAACGGTATCAGTCCGTTTGAGTTACAACGGTTGCGTCACATATTCGTACCAACATGTATTTAGCGATATTTTTCTGATATTACTAGGTTGCATCGCTTTTAACAGTGAAACGATTGACTGTGGGACTTAATTGAACTGATTTTGGACTTTGACCTTATAAATGTGATAAATGAGACAATTGGACTCCAAGAAATAACATTCTTCTTAATTTGACATGATTGCTGGAACTCAGCATTACACTGGGCGCTGTGGTAGCGCTTTATTTAAAAATTTAGATAAATAAGTCATTTTTTACTGTGGGACCAATCCTAGCCGTTAGCGCGCGCTGAAGAAATAGAGACAGTTTCAAAAACTACATTTCATTGACTTTCTAACGGTATCAGTCCGTTTGAGTTACAACGGTTGCGTCACATATTCGTACCAACATGTATTTAGCGATATTTTTCTGATATTACTAGGTTGCATCGCTTTTAACAGTGAAACGATTGACTGTGGGACTTAATTGAACTGATTTTGGACTTTGACCTTATAAATGTGATAAATGAGACAATTGGACTCCAAGAAATAACATTCTTCTTAATTTGACATGATTGCTGGAACTCAGCGATTACACTGGGCGCTGTGGTAGCGCTTTATTTAAAAATTTAGATAAATAAGTCATTTTTTACTGTGGGACCAATCCTAGCCGTTAGCGCGCGCTGAAGAAATAGAGACAGTTTCAAAAACTACATTTCATTGACTTTCTAACGGTATCAGTCCGTTTGAGTTACAACGGTTGCGTCACATATTCGTACCAACATGTATTTAGCGATATTTTTCTGATATTACTAGGTTGCATCGCTTTTAACAGTGAAACGATTGACTGTGGGACTTAATTGAACTGATTTTGGACTTTGACCTTATAAATGTGATAAATGAGACAATTGGACTCCAAGAAATAACATTCTTCTTAATTTGACATGATTGCTGGAACTCAGCATTACACTGGGCGCTGTGGTAGCGCTTTATTTAAAAATTTAGATAAATAAGTCATTTTTTACTGTGGGACCAATCCTAGCCGTTAGCGCGCGCTGAAGAAATAGAGACAGTTTCAAAAACTACATTTCATTGACTTTCTAACGGTATCAGTCCGTTTGAGTTACAACGGTTGCGTCACATATTCGTACCAACATGTATTTAGCGATATTTTTCTGATATTACTAGGTTGCATCGCTTTTAACAGTGAAACGATTGACTGTGGGACTTAATTGAACTGATTTTGGACTTTGACCTTATAAATGTGATAAATGAGACAATTGGACTCCAAGAAATAACATTCTTCTTAATTTGACATGATTGCTGGAACTCAGCGATTACACTGGGCGCTGTGGTAGCGCTTTATTTAAAAATTTAGATAAATAAGTCATTTTTTACTGTGGGACCAATCCTAGCCGTTAGCGCGCGCTGAAGAAATAGAGACAGTTTCAAAAACTACATTTCATTGACTTTCTAACGGTATCAGTCCGTTTGAGTTACAACGGTTGCGTCACATATTCGTACCAACATGTATTTAGCGATATTTTTCTGATATTACTAGGTTGCATCGCTTTTAACAGTGAAACGATTGACTGTGGGACTTAATTGAACTGATTTTGGACTTTGACCTTATAAATGTGATAAATGAGACAATTGGACTCCAAGAAATAACATTCTTCTTAATTTGACATGATTGCTGGAACTCAGCGATTACACTGGGCGCTGTGGTAGCGCTTTATTTAAAAATTTAGATAAATAAGTCATTTTTTACTGTGGGACCAATCCTAGCCGTTAGCGCGCGCTGAAGAAATAGAGACAGTTTCAAAAACTACATTTCATTGACTTTCTAACGGTATCAGTCCGTTTGAGTTACAACGGTTGCGTCACATATTCGTACCAACATGTATTTAGCGATATTTTTCTGATATTACTAGGTTGCATCGCTTTTAACAGTGAAACGATTGACTGTGGGACTTAATTGAACTGATTTTGGACTTTGACCTTATAAATGTGATAAATGAGACAATTGGACTCCAAGAAATAACATTCTTCTTAATTTGACATGATTGCTGGAACTCAGCATTACACTGGGCGCTGTGGTAGCGCTTTATTTAAAAATTTAGATAAATAAGTCATTTTTTACTGTGGGACCAATCCTAGCCGTTAGCGCGCGCTGAAGAAATAGAGACAGTTTCAAAAACTACATTTCATTGACTTTCTAACGGTATCAGTCCGTTTGAGTTACAACGGTTGCGTCACATATTCGTACCAACATGTATTTAGCGATATTTTTCTGATATTACTAGGTTGCATCGCTTTTAACAGTGAAACGATTGACTGTGGGACTTAATTGAACTGATTTTGGACTTTGACCTTATAAATGTGATAAATGAGACAATTGGACTCCAAGAAATAACATTCTTCTTAATTTGACATGATTGCTGGAACTCAGCGATTACACTGGGCGCTGTGGTAGCGCTTTATTTAAAAATTTAGATAAATAAGTCATTTTTTACTGTGGGACCAATCCTAGCCGTTAGCGCGCGCTGAAGAAATAGAGACAGTTTCAAAAACTACATTTCATTGACTTTCTAACGGTATCAGTCCGTTTGAGTTACAACGGTTGCGTCACATATTCGTACCAACATGTATTTAGCGATATTTTTCTGATATTACTAGGTTGCATCGCTTTTAACAGTGAAACGATTGACTGTGGGACTTAATTGAACTGATTTTGGACTTTGACCTTATAAATGTGATAAATGAGACAATTGGACTCCAAGAAATAACATTCTTCTTAATTTGACATGATTGCTGGAACTCAGCATTACACTGGGCGCTGTGGTAGCGCTTTATTTAAAAATTTAGATAAATAAGTCATTTTTTACTGTGGGACCAATCCTAGCCGTTAGCGCGCGCTGAAGAAATAGAGACAGTTTCAAAAACTACATTTCATTGACTTTCTAACGGTATCAGTCCGTTTGAGTTACAACGGTTGCGTCACATATTCGTACCAACATGTATTTAGCGATATTTTTCTGATATTACTAGGTTGCATCGCTTTTAACAGTGAAACGATTGACTGTGGGACTTAATTGAACTGATTTTGGACTTTGACCTTATAAATGTGATAAATGAGACAATTGGACTCCAAGAAATAACATTCTTCTTAATTTGACATGATTGCTGGAACTCAGCGATTACACTGGGCGCTGTGGTAGCGCTTTATTTAAAAATTTAGATAAATAAGTCATTTTTTACTGTGGGACCAATCCTAGCCGTTAGCGCGCGCTGAAGAAATAGAGACAGTTTCAAAAACTACATTTCATTGACTTTCTAACGGTATCAGTCCGTTTGAGTTACAACGGTTGCGTCACATATTCGTACCAACATGTATTTAGCGATATTTTTCTGATATTACTAGGTTGCATCGCTTTTAACAGTGAAACGATTGACTGTGGGACTTAATTGAACTGATTTTGGACTTTGACCTTATAAATGTGATAAATGAGACAATTGGACTCCAAGAAATAACATTCTTCTTAATTTGACATGATTGCTGGAACTCAGCGATTACACTGGGCGCTGTGGTAGCGCTTTATTTAAAAATTTAGATAAATAAGTCATTTTTTACTGTGGGACCAATCCTAGCCGTTAGCGCGCGCTGAAGAAATAGAGACAGTTTCAAAAACTACATTTCATTGACTTTCTAACGGTATCAGTCCGTTTGAGTTACAACGGTTGCGTCACATATTCGTACCAACATGTATTTAGCGATATTTTTCTGATATTACTAGGTTGCATCGCTTTTAACAGTGAAACGATTGACTGTGGGACTTAATTGAACTGATTTTGGACTTTGACCTTATAAATGTGATAAATGAGACAATTGGACTCCAAGAAATAACATTCTTCTTAATTTGACATGATTGCTGGAACTCAGCGATTACACTGGGCGCTGTGGTAGCGCTTTATTTAAAAATTTAGATAAATAAGTCATTTTTTACTGTGGGACCAATCCTAGCCGTTAGCGCGCGCTGAAGAAATAGAGACAGTTTCAAAAACTACATTTCATTGACTTTCTAACGGTATCAGTCCGTTTGAGTTACAACGGTTGCGTCACATATTCGTACCAACATGTATTTAGCGATATTTTTCTGATATTACTAGGTTGCATCGCTTTTAACAGTGAAACGATTGACTGTGGGACTTAATTGAACTGATTTTGGACTTTGACCTTATAAATGTGATAAATGAGACAATTGGACTCCAAGAAATAACATTCTTCTTAATTTGACATGATTGCTGGAACTCAGCGATTACACTGGGCGCTGTGGTAGCGCTTTATTTAAAAATTTAGATAAATAAGTCATTTTTTACTGTGGGACCAATCCTAGCCGTTAGCGCGCGCTGAAGAAATAGAGACAGTTTCAAAAACTACATTTCATTGACTTTCTAACGGTATCAGTCCGTTTGAGTTACAACGGTTGCGTCACATATTCGTACCAACATGTATTTAGCGATATTTTTCTGATATTACTAGGTTGCATCGCTTTTAACAGTGAAACGATTGACTGTGGGACTTAATTGAACTGATTTTGGACTTTGACCTTATAAATGTGATAAATGAGACAATTGGACTCCAAGAAATAACATTCTTCTTAATTTGACATGATTGCTGGAACTCAGCATTACACTGGGCGCTGTGGTAGCGCTTTATTTAAAAATTTAGATAAATAAGTCATTTTTTACTGTGGGACCAATCCTAGCCGTTAGCGCGCGCTGAAGAAATAGAGACAGTTTCAAAAACTACATTTCATTGACTTTCTAACGGTATCAGTCCGTTTGAGTTACAACGGTTGCGTCACATATTCGTACCAACATGTATTTAGCGATATTTTTCTGATATTACTAGGTTGCATCGCTTTTAACAGTGAAACGATTGACTGTGGGACTTAATTGAACTGATTTTGGACTTTGACCTTATAAATGTGATAAATGAGACAATTGGACTCCAAGAAATAACATTCTTCTTAATTTGACATGATTGCTGGAACTCAGCGATTACACTGGGCGCTGTGGTAGCGCTTTATTTAAAAATTTAGATAAATAAGTCATTTTTTACTGTGGGACCAATCCTAGCCGTTAGCGCGCGCTGAAGAAATAGAGACAGTTTCAAAAACTACATTTCATTGACTTTCTAACGGTATCAGTCCGTTTGAGTTACAACGGTTGCGTCACATATTCGTACCAACATGTATTTAGCGATATTTTTCTGATATTACTAGGTTGCATCGCTTTTAACAGTGAAACGATTGACTGTGGGACTTAATTGAACTGATTTTGGACTTTGACCTTATAAATGTGATAAATGAGACAATTGGACTCCAAGAAATAACATTCTTCTTAATTTGACATGATTGCTGGAACTCAGCGATTACACTGGGCGCTGTGGTAGCGCTTTATTTAAAAATTTAGATAAATAAGTCATTTTTTACTGTGGGACCAATCCTAGCCGTTAGCGCGCGCTGAAGAAATAGAGACAGTTTCAAAAACTACATTTCATTGACTTTCTAACGGTATCAGTCCGTTTGAGTTACAACGGTTGCGTCACATATTCGTACCAACATGTATTTAGCGATATTTTTCTGATATTACTAGGTTGCATCGCTTTTAACAGTGAAACGATTGACTGTGGGACTTAATTGAACTGATTTTGGACTTTGACCTTATAAATGTGATAAATGAGACAATTGGACTCCAAGAAATAACATTCTTCTTAATTTGACATGATTGCTGGAACTCAGCATTACACTGGGCGCTGTGGTAGCGCTTTATTTAAAAATTTAGATAAATAAGTCATTTTTTACTGTGGGACCAATCCTAGCCGTTAGCGCGCGCTGAAGAAATAGAGACAGTTTCAAAAACTACATTTCATTGACTTTCTAACGGTATCAGTCCGTTTGAGTTACAACGGTTGCGTCACATATTCGTACCAACATGTATTTAGCGATATTTTTCTGATATTACTAGGTTGCATCGCTTTTAACAGTGAAACGATTGACTGTGGGACTTAATTGAACTGATTTTGGACTTTGACCTTATAAATGTGATAAATGAGACAATTGGACTCCAAGAAATAACATTCTTCTTAATTTGACATGATTGCTGGAACTCAGCGATTACACTGGGCGCTGTGGTAGCGCTTTATTTAAAAATTTAGATAAATAAGTCATTTTTTACTGTGGGACCAATCCTAGCCGTTAGCGCGCGCTGAAGAAATAGAGACAGTTTCAAAAACTACATTTCATTGACTTTCTAACGGTATCAGTCCGTTTGAGTTACAACGGTTGCGTCACATATTCGTACCAACATGTATTTAGCGATATTTTTCTGATATTACTAGGTTGCATCGCTTTTAACAGTGAAACGATTGACTGTGGGACTTAATTGAACTGATTTTGGACTTTGACCTTATAAATGTGATAAATGAGACAATTGGACTCCAAGAAATAACATTCTTCTTAATTTGACATGATTGCTGGAACTCAGCGATTACACTGGGCGCTGTGGTAGCGCTTTATTTAAAAATTTAGATAAATAAGTCATTTTTTACTGTGGGACCAATCCTAGCCGTTAGCGCGCGCTGAAGAAATAGAGACAGTTTCAAAAACTACATTTCATTGACTTTCTAACGGTATCAGTCCGTTTGAGTTACAACGGTTGCGTCACATATTCGTACCAACATGTATTTAGCGATATTTTTCTGATATTACTAGGTTGCATCGCTTTTAACAGTGAAACGATTGACTGTGGGACTTAATTGAACTGATTTTGGACTTTGACCTTATAAATGTGATAAATGAGACAATTGGACTCCAAGAAATAACATTCTTCTTAATTTGACATGATTGCTGGAACTCAGCGATTACACTGGGCGCTGTGGTAGCGCTTTATTTAAAAATTTAGATAAATAAGTCATTTTTTACTGTGGGACCAATCCTAGCCGTTAGCGCGCGCTGAAGAAATAGAGACAGTTTCAAAAACTACATTTCATTGACTTTCTAACGGTATCAGTCCGTTTGAGTTACAACGGTTGCGTCACATATTCGTACCAACATGTATTTAGCGATATTTTTCTGATATTACTAGGTTGCATCGCTTTTAACAGTGAAACGATTGACTGTGGGACTTAATTGAACTGATTTTGGACTTTGACCTTATAAATGTGATAAATGAGACAATTGGACTCCAAGAAATAACATTCTTCTTAATTTGACATGATTGCTGGAACTCAGCGATTACACTGGGCGCTGTGGTAGCGCTTTATTTAAAAATTTAGATAAATAAGTCATTTTTTACTGTGGGACCAATCCTAGCCGTTAGCGCGCGCTGAAGAAATAGAGACAGTTTCAAAAACTACATTTCATTGACTTTCTAACGGTATCAGTCCGTTTGAGTTACAACGGTTGCGTCACATATTCGTACCAACATGTATTTAGCGATATTTTTCTGATATTACTAGGTTGCATCGCTTTTAACAGTGAAACGATTGACTGTGGGACTTAATTGAACTGATTTTGGACTTTGACCTTATAAATGTGATAAATGAGACAATTGGACTCCAAGAAATAACATTCTTCTTAATTTGACATGATTGCTGGAACTCAGCGATTACACTGGGCGCTGTGGTAGCGCTTTATTTAAAAATTTAGATAAATAAGTCATTTTTTACTGTGGGACCAATCCTAGCCGTTAGCGCGCGCTGAAGAAATAGAGACAGTTTCAAAAACTACATTTCATTGACTTTCTAACGGTATCAGTCCGTTTGAGTTACAACGGTTGCGTCACATATTCGTACCAACATGTATTTAGCGATATTTTTCTGATATTACTAGGTTGCATCGCTTTTAACAGTGAAACGATTGACTGTGGGACTTAATTGAACTGATTTTGGACTTTGACCTTATAAATGTGATAAATGAGACAATTGGACTCCAAGAAATAACATTCTTCTTAATTTGACATGATTGCTGGAACTCAGCGATTACACTGGGCGCTGTGGTAGCGCTTTATTTAAAAATTTAGATAAATAAGTCATTTTTTACTGTGGGACCAATCCTAGCCGTTAGCGCGCGCTGAAGAAATAGAGACAGTTTCAAAAACTACATTTCATTGACTTTCTAACGGTATCAGTCCGTTTGAGTTACAACGGTTGCGTCACATATTCGTACCAACATGTATTTAGCGATATTTTTCTGATATTACTAGGTTGCATCGCTTTTAACAGTGAAACGATTGACTGTGGGACTTAATTGAACTGATTTTGGACTTTGACCTTATAAATGTGATAAATGAGACAATTGGACTCCAAGAAATAACATTCTTCTTAATTTGACATGATTGCTGGAACTCAGCGATTACACTGGGCGCTGTGGTAGCGCTTTATTTAAAAATTTAGATAAATAAGTCATTTTTTACTGTGGGACCAATCCTAGCCGTTAGCGCGCGCTGAAGAAATAGAGACAGTTTCAAAAACTACATTTCATTGACTTTCTAACGGTATCAGTCCGTTTGAGTTACAACGGTTGCGTCACATATTCGTACCAACATGTATTTAGCGATATTTTTCTGATATTACTAGGTTGCATCGCTTTTAACAGTGAAACGATTGACTGTGGGACTTAATTGAACTGATTTTGGACTTTGACCTTATAAATGTGATAAATGAGACAATTGGACTCCAAGAAATAACATTCTTCTTAATTTGACATGATTGCTGGAACTCAGCGATTACACTGGGCGCTGTGGTAGCGCTTTATTTAAAAATTTAGATAAATAAGTCATTTTTTACTGTGGGACCAATCCTAGCCGTTAGCGCGCGCTGAAGAAATAGAGACAGTTTCAAAAACTACATTTCATTGACTTTCTAACGGTATCAGTCCGTTTGAGTTACAACGGTTGCGTCACATATTCGTACCAACATGTATTTAGCGATATTTTTCTGATATTACTAGGTTGCATCGCTTTTAACAGTGAAACGATTGACTGTGGGACTTAATTGAACTGATTTTGGACTTTGACCTTATAAATGTGATAAATGAGACAATTGGACTCCAAGAAATAACATTCTTCTTAATTTGACATGATTGCTGGAACTCAGCATTACACTGGGCGCTGTGGTAGCGCTTTATTTAAAAATTTAGATAAATAAGTCATTTTTTACTGTGGGACCAATCCTAGCCGTTAGCGCGCGCTGAAGAAATAGAGACAGTTTCAAAAACTACATTTCATTGACTTTCTAACGGTATCAGTCCGTTTGAGTTACAACGGTTGCGTCACATATTCGTACCAACATGTATTTAGCGATATTTTTCTGATATTACTAGGTTGCATCGCTTTTAACAGTGAAACGATTGACTGTGGGACTTAATTGAACTGATTTTGGACTTTGACCTTATAAATGTGATAAATGAGACAATTGGACTCCAAGAAATAACATTCTTCTTAATTTGACATGATTGCTGGAACTCAGCGATTACACTGGGCGCTGTGGTAGCGCTTTATTTAAAAATTTAGATAAATAAGTCATTTTTTACTGTGGGACCAATCCTAGCCGTTAGCGCGCGCTGAAGAAATAGAGACAGTTTCAAAAACTACATTTCATTGACTTTCTAACGGTATCAGTCCGTTTGAGTTACAACGGTTGCGTCACATATTCGTACCAACATGTATTTAGCGATATTTTTCTGATATTACTAGGTTGCATCGCTTTTAACAGTGAAACGATTGACTGTGGGACTTAATTGAACTGATTTTGGACTTTGACCTTATAAATGTGATAAATGAGACAATTGGACTCCAAGAAATAACATTCTTCTTAATTTGACATGATTGCTGGAACTCAGCGATTACACTGGGCGCTGTGGTAGCGCTTTATTTAAAAATTTAGATAAATAAGTCATTTTTTACTGTGGGACCAATCCTAGCCGTTAGCGCGCGCTGAAGAAATAGAGACAGTTTCAAAAACTACATTTCATTGACTTTCTAACGGTATCAGTCCGTTTGAGTTACAACGGTTGCGTCACATATTCGTACCAACATGTATTTAGCGATATTTTTCTGATATTACTAGGTTGCATCGCTTTTAACAGTGAAACGATTGACTGTGGGACTTAATTGAACTGATTTTGGACTTTGACCTTATAAATGTGATAAATGAGACAATTGGACTCCAAGAAATAACATTCTTCTTAATTTGACATGATTGCTGGAACTCAGCGATTACACTGGGCGCTGTGGTAGCGCTTTATTTAAAAATTTAGATAAATAAGTCATTTTTTACTGTGGGACCAATCCTAGCCGTTAGCGCGCGCTGAAGAAATAGAGACAGTTTCAAAAACTACATTTCATTGACTTTCTAACGGTATCAGTCCGTTTGAGTTACAACGGTTGCGTCACATATTCGTACCAACATGTATTTAGCGATATTTTTCTGATATTACTAGGTTGCATCGCTTTTAACAGTGAAACGATTGACTGTGGGACTTAATTGAACTGATTTTGGACTTTGACCTTATAAATGTGATAAATGAGACAATTGGACTCCAAGAAATAACATTCTTCTTAATTTGACATGATTGCTGGAACTCAGCGATTACACTGGGCGCTGTGGTAGCGCTTTATTTAAAAATTTAGATAAATAAGTCATTTTTTACTGTGGGACCAATCCTAGCCGTTAGCGCGCGCTGAAGAAATAGAGACAGTTTCAAAAACTACATTTCATTGACTTTCTAACGGTATCAGTCCGTTTGAGTTACAACGGTTGCGTCACATATTCGTACCAACATGTATTTAGCGATATTTTTCTGATATTACTAGGTTGCATCGCTTTTAACAGTGAAACGATTGACTGTGGGACTTAATTGAACTGATTTTGGACTTTGACCTTATAAATGTGATAAATGAGACAATTGGACTCCAAGAAATAACATTCTTCTTAATTTGACATGATTGCTGGAACTCAGCGATTACACTGGGCGCTGTGGTAGCGCTTTATTTAAAAATTTAGATAAATAAGTCATTTTTTACTGTGGGACCAATCCTAGCCGTTAGCGCGCGCTGAAGAAATAGAGACAGTTTCAAAAACTACATTTCATTGACTTTCTAACGGTATCAGTCCGTTTGAGTTACAACGGTTGCGTCACATATTCGTACCAACATGTATTTAGCGATATTTTTCTGATATTACTAGGTTGCATCGCTTTTAACAGTGAAACGATTGACTGTGGGACTTAATTGAACTGATTTTGGACTTTGACCTTATAAATGTGATAAATGAGACAATTGGACTCCAAGAAATAACATTCTTCTTAATTTGACATGATTGCTGGAACTCAGCGATTACACTGGGCGCTGTGGTAGCGCTTTATTTAAAAATTTAGATAAATAAGTCATTTTTTACTGTGGGACCAATCCTAGCCGTTAGCGCGCGCTGAAGAAATAGAGACAGTTTCAAAAACTACATTTCATTGACTTTCTAACGGTATCAGTCCGTTTGAGTTACAACGGTTGCGTCACATATTCGTACCAACATGTATTTAGCGATATTTTTCTGATATTACTAGGTTGCATCGCTTTTAACAGTGAAACGATTGACTGTGGGACTTAATTGAACTGATTTTGGACTTTGACCTTATAAATGTGATAAATGAGACAATTGGACTCCAAGAAATAACATTCTTCTTAATTTGACATGATTGCTGGAACTCAGCGATTACACTGGGCGCTGTGGTAGCGCTTTATTTAAAAATTTAGATAAATAAGTCATTTTTTACTGTGGGACCAATCCTAGCCGTTAGCGCGCGCTGAAGAAATAGAGACAGTTTCAAAAACTACATTTCATTGACTTTCTAACGGTATCAGTCCGTTTGAGTTACAACGGTTGCGTCACATATTCGTACCAACATGTATTTAGCGATATTTTTCTGATATTACTAGGTTGCATCGCTTTTAACAGTGAAACGATTGACTGTGGGACTTAATTGAACTGATTTTGGACTTTGACCTTATAAATGTGATAAATGAGACAATTGGACTCCAAGAAATAACATTCTTCTTAATTTGACATGATTGCTGGAACTCAGCGATTACACTGGGCGCTGTGGTAGCGCTTTATTTAAAAATTTAGATAAATAAGTCATTTTTTACTGTGGGACCAATCCTAGCCGTTAGCGCGCGCTGAAGAAATAGAGACAGTTTCAAAAACTACATTTCATTGACTTTCTAACGGTATCAGTCCGTTTGAGTTACAACGGTTGCGTCACATATTCGTACCAACATGTATTTAGCGATATTTTTCTGATATTACTAGGTTGCATCGCTTTTAACAGTGAAACGATTGACTGTGGGACTTAATTGAACTGATTTTGGACTTTGACCTTATAAATGTGATAAATGAGACAATTGGACTCCAAGAAATAACATTCTTCTTAATTTGACATGATTGCTGGAACTCAGCGATTACACTGGGCGCTGTGGTAGCGCTTTATTTAAAAATTTAGATAAATAAGTCATTTTTTACTGTGGGACCAATCCTAGCCGTTAGCGCGCGCTGAAGAAATAGAGACAGTTTCAAAAACTACATTTCATTGACTTTCTAACGGTATCAGTCCGTTTGAGTTACAACGGTTGCGTCACATATTCGTACCAACATGTATTTAGCGATATTTTTCTGATATTACTAGGTTGCATCGCTTTTAACAGTGAAACGATTGACTGTGGGACTTAATTGAACTGATTTTGGACTTTGACCTTATAAATGTGATAAATGAGACAATTGGACTCCAAGAAATAACATTCTTCTTAATTTGACATGATTGCTGGAACTCAGCGATTACACTGGGCGCTGTGGTAGCGCTTTATTTAAAAATTTAGATAAATAAGTCATTTTTTACTGTGGGACCAATCCTAGCCGTTAGCGCGCGCTGAAGAAATAGAGACAGTTTCAAAAACTACATTTCATTGACTTTCTAACGGTATCAGTCCGTTTGAGTTACAACGGTTGCGTCACATATTCGTACCAACATGTATTTAGCGATATTTTTCTGATATTACTAGGTTGCATCGCTTTTAACAGTGAAACGATTGACTGTGGGACTTAATTGAACTGATTTTGGACTTTGACCTTATAAATGTGATAAATGAGACAATTGGACTCCAAGAAATAACATTCTTCTTAATTTGACATGATTGCTGGAACTCAGCATTACACTGGGCGCTGTGGTAGCGCTTTATTTAAAAATTTAGATAAATAAGTCATTTTTTACTGTGGGACCAATCCTAGCCGTTAGCGCGCGCTGAAGAAATAGAGACAGTTTCAAAAACTACATTTCATTGACTTTCTAACGGTATCAGTCCGTTTGAGTTACAACGGTTGCGTCACATATTCGTACCAACATGTATTTAGCGATATTTTTCTGATATTACTAGGTTGCATCGCTTTTAACAGTGAAACGATTGACTGTGGGACTTAATTGAACTGATTTTGGACTTTGACCTTATAAATGTGATAAATGAGACAATTGGACTCCAAGAAATAACATTCTTCTTAATTTGACATGATTGCTGGAACTCAGCGATTACACTGGGCGCTGTGGTAGCGCTTTATTTAAAAATTTAGATAAATAAGTCATTTTTTACTGTGGGACCAATCCTAGCCGTTAGCGCGCGCTGAAGAAATAGAGACAGTTTCAAAAACTACATTTCATTGACTTTCTAACGGTATCAGTCCGTTTGAGTTACAACGGTTGCGTCACATATTCGTACCAACATGTATTTAGCGATATTTTTCTGATATTACTAGGTTGCATCGCTTTTAACAGTGAAACGATTGACTGTGGGACTTAATTGAACTGATTTTGGACTTTGACCTTATAAATGTGATAAATGAGACAATTGGACTCCAAGAAATAACATTCTTCTTAATTTGACATGATTGCTGGAACTCAGCATTACACTGGGCGCTGTGGTAGCGCTTTATTTAAAAATTTAGATAAATAAGTCATTTTTTACTGTGGGACCAATCCTAGCCGTTAGCGCGCGCTGAAGAAATAGAGACAGTTTCAAAAACTACATTTCATTGACTTTCTAACGGTATCAGTCCGTTTGAGTTACAACGGTTGCGTCACATATTCGTACCAACATGTATTTAGCGATATTTTTCTGATATTACTAGGTTGCATCGCTTTTAACAGTGAAACGATTGACTGTGGGACTTAATTGAACTGATTTTGGACTTTGACCTTATAAATGTGATAAATGAGACAATTGGACTCCAAGAAATAACATTCTTCTTAATTTGACATGATTGCTGGAACTCAGCGATTACACTGGGCGCTGTGGTAGCGCTTTATTTAAAAATTTAGATAAATAAGTCATTTTTTACTGTGGGACCAATCCTAGCCGTTAGCGCGCGCTGAAGAAATAGAGACAGTTTCAAAAACTACATTTCATTGACTTTCTAACGGTATCAGTCCGTTTGAGTTACAACGGTTGCGTCACATATTCGTACCAACATGTATTTAGCGATATTTTTCTGATATTACTAGGTTGCATCGCTTTTAACAGTGAAACGATTGACTGTGGGACTTAATTGAACTGATTTTGGACTTTGACCTTATAAATGTGATAAATGAGACAATTGGACTCCAAGAAATAACATTCTTCTTAATTTGACATGATTGCTGGAACTCAGCATTACACTGGGCGCTGTGGTAGCGCTTTATTTAAAAATTTAGATAAATAAGTCATTTTTTACTGTGGGACCAATCCTAGCCGTTAGCGCGCGCTGAAGAAATAGAGACAGTTTCAAAAACTACATTTCATTGACTTTCTAACGGTATCAGTCCGTTTGAGTTACAACGGTTGCGTCACATATTCGTACCAACATGTATTTAGCGATATTTTTCTGATATTACTAGGTTGCATCGCTTTTAACAGTGAAACGATTGACTGTGGGACTTAATTGAACTGATTTTGGACTTTGACCTTATAAATGTGATAAATGAGACAATTGGACTCCAAGAAATAACATTCTTCTTAATTTGACATGATTGCTGGAACTCAGCGATTACACTGGGCGCTGTGGTAGCGCTTTATTTAAAAATTTAGATAAATAAGTCATTTTTTACTGTGGGACCAATCCTAGCCGTTAGCGCGCGCTGAAGAAATAGAGACAGTTTCAAAAACTACATTTCATTGACTTTCTAACGGTATCAGTCCGTTTGAGTTACAACGGTTGCGTCACATATTCGTACCAACATGTATTTAGCGATATTTTTCTGATATTACTAGGTTGCATCGCTTTTAACAGTGAAACGATTGACTGTGGGACTTAATTGAACTGATTTTGGACTTTGACCTTATAAATGTGATAAATGAGACAATTGGACTCCAAGAAATAACATTCTTCTTAATTTGACATGATTGCTGGAACTCAGCATTACACTGGGCGCTGTGGTAGCGCTTTATTTAAAAATTTAGATAAATAAGTCATTTTTTACTGTGGGACCAATCCTAGCCGTTAGCGCGCGCTGAAGAAATAGAGACAGTTTCAAAAACTACATTTCATTGACTTTCTAACGGTATCAGTCCGTTTGAGTTACAACGGTTGCGTCACATATTCGTACCAACATGTATTTAGCGATATTTTTCTGATATTACTAGGTTGCATCGCTTTTAACAGTGAAACGATTGACTGTGGGACTTAATTGAACTGATTTTGGACTTTGACCTTATAAATGTGATAAATGAGACAATTGGACTCCAAGAAATAACATTCTTCTTAATTTGACATGATTGCTGGAACTCAGCATTACACTGGGCGCTGTGGTAGCGCTTTATTTAAAAATTTAGATAAATAAGTCATTTTTTACTGTGGGACCAATCCTAGCCGTTAGCGCGCGCTGAAGAAATAGAGACAGTTTCAAAAACTACATTTCATTGACTTTCTAACGGTATCAATCCGTTTGAGTTACAACGGTTGCGTCACATATTCGTACCAACATGTATTTAGCGATATTTTTCTGATATTACTAGGTTGCATCGCTTTTAACAGTGAAACGATTGACTGTGGGACTTAATTGAACTGATTTTGGACTTTGACCTTATAAATGTGATAAATGAGACAATTGGACTCCAAGAAATAACATTCTTCTTAATTTGACATGATTGCTGGAACTCAGCATTACACTGGGCGCTGTGGTAGCGCTTTATTTAAAAATTTAGATAAATAAGTCATTTTTTACTGTGGGACCAATCCTAGCCGTTAGCGCGCGCTGAAGAAATAGAGACAGTTTCAAAAACTACATTTCATTGACTTTCTAACGGTATCAATCCGTTTGAGTTACAACGGTTGCGTCACATATTCGTACCATGTATTTAGCGATATTTTTCTGATATTTACTATGAAACGATTGACTGTGGGACTTAATTGAACTGATTTTGGACTTTGACCTTATAAATGTGATAAATGAACAATTGGACTCCAAGAAATAACATTCTTCTTAATTTGACATGATTGCTGGAACTCAGCGATTACACTGGGCGCTGTGGTAGCGCTTTATTTAAAAATTTAGA
>JASGCC010002383.1:0-28669 GCA_030067915.1 Hydractinia echinata
TGTAGCGTTAGCGCGCGCTGAAGAAATAGAGACAGTTTCAAAAACTACATTTCATTGACCTTTCTAACGGTATCATCTCTTTGAGTTACAACGGTTGCGTCACATATTCGTACAAACATGTATTTAGCATATTTTTCTGATATTACTAGGTTGCATTGCGCTTTTAACAGTGAAACGATTGACTGTGGGACTTAATTGAACTGATTTTGGACTTTGACTTTATAAATGTGATAAATGAGACAATTGAACTCCAAGAAATAACATTCTTCTTAATTTGACATGATTGCTGAACTCAGCAGTTACACTGGGCGCTGTGGCAGCGCTTTATTTAAAAATTTAGATAAATAAGTCATTTTGTACTGTGGACCAATCCTAGCCGTTAGCGCGCGCTGAAGAAATAGAGACAGTTTCAAAAACTACATTTCATTGACTTTCTAACGGTATCGTCCGTTTGAGTTACAACGGTTGCGTCACATATTCGTACCAACATGTATTTAGCGAAATTTTTCTGATATTACTAGGTTGCATCGCTTTTAACAGTGAAACGATTGACTGTGGGACTTAATTGAACTGATTTTGGACTTTGACCTTACAAATTGATAAATGAGATAATTGGACTCCAAGAAATAACATTCTTCTTAATTGGACATGATTGCTGGAACTCAGCGATTACACTGGGCGCTGTGTGTAGCGCTCATTTAAAAAAAATAAATAAGTCATTTTTACGGTGGGGACCAATCCTAGTCGTTAGCGCGCGCTGAAAAATAGAGACAGTTTCAAAAACTACATTTCATTGACTTCTAACGGTATCATCCGTTTGAGTTACAACGGTTGCGTCACATATTCGTACAAACATTATTTAGCATATTTTTCTGATATTACTAGGTTGCATGCTTTTAACAGTGAAACGATTGACTGTGGACTTAATTGAACTGATTTTGGACTTTGACCTTATAAATGTGATAAATGAGACAATTGGACTCCAGAAATAACATTCTTCTTAATTTGACATGATTGCTGAACTCAGCAGTTACACTGGGCGCTGTGGTAGCGCTTTATTTAAAAATTTAGATAAATAAGTCATTTTTACTTTGGGACCAATCCTAGCCGTTAGCGCGCTGAAGAATAGAGACAGTTTCAAAAACTACATTTCATTGACTTTCTAACGGTATCAATCGTTTGAGTTACAACGGTTGCGTCACATATTCGTACCAACATGTATTTAGCGATATTTTTCTGATATTACTAGGTTGCATCGCTTTAACAGTGAAACGATTGACTGTGGGACTTAATTGAACTGATTTTGGACTTTGACCTTATAAATGTGATAAATGAGACAATTGGACTCCAAGAAATAACATTCTTCTTAATTTGACATGATTGCTGGAACTCAGCGATTACACTGGGCGCTGTGGTAGCGCTTTTACGTGGGACCAATCCTAGCCGTTAGCGCGCGCTGAAAAATAGACAGTTTCAAAACTACATTTCATTGACTTTCTAACGGTATCAATCCGTTTGAGTTACAACGGTTGCGTCACATATTCGTACCAACATGTATTTAGCGATATTTTTCTGATATTACTAGGTTGCATCGCTTTTAACAGTGAAACGATTGACTGTGGGACTTAATTGAACTGATTTTGGACTTTGACCTTATAAAGTGATAAATGAGACAATTGGACTCCAAGAAATAACATTCTTCTTAATTTGACATGATTGCTTGAACTCAGCAGTTACACTGGGCGCTGTGGTAGCGCTATTTAAAAATTTAGATAAATAAGTCATTTTTACTGTGGGACCAATCCTAGCCGTTAGCGCGCGCTGAAGAAATAGAGACAGTTTCAAAACTACATTTCATTGACTTTCTAACGGTATCAGTCCGTTTGAGTTACAACGGTTGCGTCACATATTCGTACCAACATGTATTTAGCGATATTTTTCTGATATTACTAGGTTGCATCGCTTTTAACAGTGAAACGATTGACTGTGGGACTTAATTGAACTGATTTTGGACTTTGACTTATAAATGTGATAAATGAGACAATTGGACTCCAAGAAATAACATTCTTCTTAATTTGACATGATTGCTGGAACTCAGCGATTACACTGGGCGCTGTGGTAGCGCTTTATTTAAAAATTTAGATAAATAAGTCATTTTTTACTGTGGGACCAATCCTAGCCGTTAGCGCGCGCTGAAGAAATAGAGACAGTTTCAAAAACTACATTTCATTGACTTTCTAACGGTATCATCCGTTTGAGTTACAACGGTTGCGTCACATATTCGTACAACATGTATTTAGCGATATTTTTCTGATATTACTAGGTTGCATCGCTTTTAACAGTGAAACGATTGACTGTGGGACTTAATTGAACTGATTTTGGACTTTGACCTTATAAATGTATAAATGAGACAATTGGACTCCAAGAAATAACATTCTTCTTAATTTGACATGATTGCTGGAACTCAGCGATTACACTGGGCGCTGTGGTAGCGCTTTATTTAAAAATTTAGATAAATAAGTCATTTTTTACTGTGGGACCAATCCTAGCCGTTAGCGCGCTGAAGAAATAGAGACAGTTTCAAAAACTACATTTCATTGACTTTCTAACGGTATCAGTCCGTTTGAGTTACAACGGTTGCGTCACATATTCGTACCAACATGTATTTAGCGATATTTTTCTGATATTACTAGGTTGCATCGCTTTTAACAGTGAAACGATTGACTGTGGGACTTAATTGAACTGATTTTGGACTTTGACCTTATAAATGTGATAAATGAGACAATTGGACTCCAAGAAATAACATTCTTCTTAATTTGACATGATTGCTGGAACTCAGCGATTACACTGGGCGCTGTGGTAGCGCTTTATTTAAAAATTTAGATAAATAAGTCATTTTTACTGTGGGACCAATCCTAGCCGTTAGCGCCTGAAGAAATAGAGACAGTTTCAAAAACTACATTTCATTGACTTTCTAACGGTATCAATCCGTTTGAGTTACAACGGTTGCGTCACATATTCGTACCAACATGTATTTAGCGATATTTTTCTGATATTACTAGGTTGCATCGCTTTTAACAGTGAAACGATTGACTGTGGACTTAATTGAACTGATTTTGGACTTTGACCTTATAAATGTGATAAATGAGACAATTGGACTCCAAGAAATAACATTCTTCTTAATTTGACATGATTGCTGGAACTCAGCAGTTACACTGGGCGCTGTGGTAGCGCTTTATTTAAAAATTTAGATAAATAAGTCATTTTTACTGTGGGACCAATCCTAGCCGTTAGCGCGCGCTGAAGAAATAGAGACAGTTTCAAAAACTACATTTCATTGACTTTCTAACGGTATCAATCCGTTTGAGTTACAACGGTTGCGTCACATATTCGTACCAACATGTATTTAGCGATATTTTTCCGATATTACTAGGTTGCATCGCTTTTAACAGTGAAACGATTGACTGTGGGACTTATTTGTTTTTTTTTTGATTGGGTGTCCCTAATCTCCAGTGGAGGATTCGAAGTATCGTATGTAGAGAAAGGATGTTGTGTGGGTAAAGGGATGACCTAAGAAACAAGGGCTTCATCAGACGCACAGGCCTTGTTTCTTATACCGCTTTCTGCTCGGGTAGTGAAATTGATCCGTGATAGAATCAAAACAACCCGACCTGGCGTAAGCGGTCGGTCATTTTGAAGGGTCTGTTTATAACGGAAGGGTTACCTCTATATATTTCTTTCTCGATTTGTTTGTTGGCCATGATTAACAGATTTTGTAAGTAATCGATAACAAACCACGTGCGATGATTAGCGAGGTGAAAAAGGAAAGGGAAAAATGTGCTTTCTCGTTGCTAAAGAAGACTGAGTCACGTGATTTCATGGGTAAATATAATTGGTAGGTGAAGGGCACCTGTAATGGTGAGATTTTAATTGGTTGAGAGCACCACTGCGCCTCGGGTAAGTGACGTAATGTACAGTTTGTGAGTAGCGAATATACAACAAGGTAGAGGGGCAGTGCTAGAGACGTGGAACACGCGCGCCTGGGGGTAATCTGGATGAATAGAAAACTAGGCTAACGGCCGAGCTAGCGTGTATGTACAGTTCTAAAAGCCGTTAAATGTGCACAGCGTTAGTCTTCACTGTAAAGGGATAAAGGAAATGGTGAAGGTACTCATACGCCCTTCCCTTCCGTGTATACGGACTCTCGAAACGCGGGTCCACCGCAGAGCTGGCTGTATTTGCTGGATTAAAAAAATTTTTTTGATTGGTGAACTACGCGGCGAGTAGGGTCTGTTCACGGCCAAGTGCGTAACAAAGGGCCGGGCGAACTGAAATAAAATAGCCAAAGGAGCAATTAAAATCGAAAATAAGACTAAAAACATAAGGGGTTTGATATCAAAAATTGATGAAATAACAAGAGTTATATTGACAGTCGTGTTATATAATACAAGTATTATGCATAACATGTTAATTCGTTACAAATAGAATAATATCCATTTTATTTGATCCGTACCACGTGGTAGTGGTAATTGTTTGTAATACATTCTATTTCATAAGGATACAGCCGGTATCGCAGTAGGTTACTTCAGTAAAACATCAACAGTGATGGCGGTTAGCTAGGTTACATTCTCATGTTGTTTTAGTATAAAAATCGCAATATTGCTGTTTCCCACGTGTTTCCTAATAGGGTTTTCGTATTGTTGTCTAGTGTCGTAATAAATTATTTGATACTGGTATAGCAAAACAAACGTCATTATCGAACAGTAGGTGATTGGATTTACAATATTCCACCATTATTGTTACGTCATTGTTTATTTTTACTAACATGATAGTAGCTTTTTTGCATCACATTTTTTAATTCGATTGGTAACGAAGATGTATGTGCCAATGTTGAGGGATCCATATCGGCGATTCCGAGGCAAACAACGTGTTGGGACGGGGGCCTAAAAAGAGAGAGAGAGGGATGTTCCTTACAGAAGATATGGTAATCCATCTGTTCTAGCATGATAACTAGTTTGTAAATACAAAGGGATTGGTAGGTGGTTCGTGTTATAGGAAATAATAATGTTGTTATAGTAAATAATGATCTTGAAAATTTTCAGGTTTATATTAAGTCTTAAATCATTTTGGTTTTGTGAGGACTAGTGAGACCCAGTTAACCTTACGGTCGGGAGCTTATACAACCCTTGCCTTGACAAGTAAATCCTTGATATTTTTATGCCGCATAGTTGCAATAATGGGAGAGTCAGGCCAGATTTTATTGAGCTCTTGGTCATTCTCTATAAGGTGCCAATGTTTATTAATAATTTTTTTGATTGTAGTATTGTCCTTGGAATAGTGTGTGAGGAAAACTAGATACCTTTGAGTATTATCTGTTTTAGGTGTATCGTGATAGAGTACATCCTTTTGTGATAAGTTTTTTATTTTTTTCATGTTTTCTTGTATTAGTTTTTGGGGGTATCCTCGGTTTTTGAGGACCCATTCCAAGTTTTTTAATGCTTTGTTTAGCATATCATCCTTGGTAATAAGCATTCTGTATCTTAGGGATTGGGAGTATATAATGGAGGATTTCGTGAATGTTGGATGGAAGGAGTTGTAGTGGAGGAGGCTAAATGTATCAGTGGGTTTGGTGTATAAACTAGAATAAAGCTTTCGATCTTTTCCTACATGTATGTAGGTGTCCAAAAAATTAATTTTATCCCTAGAATAGGTAAAAGTGAATTTGATATGGGGGTGAAGTGAATTAATTTTTTCAAAAAGTTTTCGTAGACATTCTTCTGTGCCAGTATATATGAAGAAAACGTCATCGATAAAACGTTTCCAATGCATAATAGCTGTGGTAAGGGGAAGTATTTTAGTACTTTCATGGTGGCCCATGTAAATGCACGAGTAAGGGGGTGCACATTTAGAGCCCATGGCTGTGCCATGAATTTGTTGGTAATAATCATCCATAAATTTAAAACAGTTTTGTTTTAGGACAAAGTCCATCATTATTTTAATAGTGTTTAAAGGAGGAGTAATAGCCGATCGTAATAGCCCCAGCCACGACCCTGCTGTTTACCTTTCCGACATGTTAGCTACTGTACCTTTTACGATATAACCGCTATGTTTACATTGCTTTTAACTTATGATGGTAGCCCAACTGTAGCGGTTGTTGTTTAAACACTTATATATTTGTCAACCCCTGGCATTTTCTGTATATGCTCTTGTGAATTTATTTCCTTAAATACTTCCTCAGACAGTTATGTGTTATGCAGCCATGAATTTGTACCAATCCTGGCTTTATCACAGCCCTCTACCACACTACCACTCACACCTGGGCTTTTTACTCTTGGCTTGGGTAGGCATATTATTGGGGACTGCCCTTAACATATTCTTACTATCAGAATATAATTGTCTGAGGAAGGTTGTATTTTATTATACTTACAACTGCAGTATTTAATTCTCCACATATTCCACATAGTGAACTAGCTAGCTATAGATGTTTGAGTATTTTGTATGTCTGCTCTTATGTCTGTGTATTAGCTACATATACGTTTACTATTTTAGCCACTACCCTCACCAAAGAAATCAATGAATACGAATACCTTCTGGGCGACAACGTTAGTTGGGGGGACGACCCGGAGGATGAGGAGGATAATCCTCTTCAGCCCATGCGTTGCCAAAAGCAATGAAGCATCTGCTGCCCTTCCCAAGTTAGGACCCTCTGATATGTCCCCCAATTTTGCCACCACTGACGAGCTCCCACGTCTAAGTTCATCAGAGGAAGATGATCTCTTGAGGGGGGGAAGTCCTACAGTTACACCAGGGGAAAGCAACTTTGCCTTGACATGTGATCCTTCCACTGAGAAAGAGTTCAGTAGTATAGCTATCAGTGCTATCACTGCTGCTTCTGAAGTAGGTACCACTCCTGCTCAAAACAAACAGCCTGCCACCTCTAATAATGACTCTACACCACTCCCACACACTTACAGAAATGCACAATCCCTTTACAATACCTTACACTCAACCATGGACTATCACATTAACCAACTTAAAACCCTAACTTTAACCAAACGTATTGACCTATACCTGAAGGACTCACAGTAAAACTTGCACCGGCATACGAACTTCCTCCAAACCTAATGACCACATGGAATGACATATTACATAACGCATCCACGCAACTGAGAGATACTATGCTGGAGTATCACAAAACACAAACCAACAAATTTAGACAGAAAATAGACACATTGACAAACAGCCTATCTAGCCCACATATAACTGAAAAACTAAAAGAAAATTATGTAACTATAAATTCCTCACAACAACTTAAACGACCACCATCCTCTCCAAGACCGAAACCATACGTAACAAAAAGCACAGGACAACAAACTCCAAAACGACCAGCTACCACAACAAGACCTCGACCTGACATGACAAAAAAGATTAAACTAACTGAGCAACAAAATACTAACAACTATCCACATACTACACATCATAGCCAAGAAAGATTCCATATGCCACACCACAGACATCTCATAAGCACCAGACAACAACAGAGCCATTTCAACAATAGACGTAATTCCACTCCTACCCGTCCACCAACACATAACAATATACAACACAGAACTACAAACAGACAAAAACCACAACCACTGCTTGACATCCACTTTGACCATAAGGAACGCAAGAAATACTCGGCCATGTGACTAAGCACAAATAGAAATAGTAAGAAAAAAACAAAAAATAAAATTAATCAAAATAATTTCCTAAAACGACTAACTACAAATTTATCCTCTTACAAATTATCACATTTGGAGGAGAATATCCTTATCAAAGGATTAAAATTTATACCCACCACATCCACTTTTTTAATTGATCATTCACAACCCCTAAATAAATTTATAAGGTCTATGAGCCTAGGATATTACTTTCGCTCATGCAACTCAAGCCTAACAAGGCTTAAAAAATCCTCCAACTGGAGTCCGCCTCCTACCCAACATCCTAATCTTCAGGAATATTTCCATAGAATAAAAAGTGAAATTGAAGATACTTTTAATTATTCCCCCAATCGACAACCATTTATGTCCCACAATTTGTCATATAAAGAGAGTACACTGTTACAAAATTTGAAAAACAACCCTGACCTCATATTTAAACCAGCAGACAAAGGTGGCAGTCTTGTTATCATGAATAAAACTGATTATATTTTCAAAGTCAACAGCCAACTTCAGAACACAAAATACTACAAAAAGTTACCTTTTGACCCTACTCTTCAGATTGCGAATGATATATCAACATTTATTCGCTTTTTATATTCCAGACATAGAATAACAAGAGAAGTTGCTAATTTTTTAGAACCAACCACTCCTCCACGCACACCACTTTTTTATGGATTGCCCAAAATACACAAACCTAATGTACTCCTTAGACCCATAGTATCAGCTAACGACTCTCCAACAGAAAACATATCAGCATTTTTAGATCATATATGCCAACCTGTCATGAAGTCATTACCTTCTTACATAAAAGATACTAAACATTTTCTCAGAAATATTTTAGAACTTCCTCCCCTTCCTCCAAATGCTATTTTAGTTACTGCTGATGTAGTATCACTCTACACTAACATACCTCATGATGAAGGCATCAAAGTTTTACTAGAAACTCTATCAAAAAATAAAGACATCCTTCCCCCAGAAACTCCTCCTTTAAACACTATTAAAATAATGATGGACTTTGTCCTAAAACAAAACTGTTTTAAATTTATGGATGATTATTACCAACAAATTCATGGCACAGCCATGGGCTCTAAATGTGCACCCCCTTACTCGTGCATTTACATGGGCCACCATGAAAGTACTAAAATACTTCCCCTTACCACAGCTATTATGCTTTGGAAACGTTTTATCGATGACGTTTTCTTCATATATACTGACACAGAAGAATGTCTACGAAAACTTTTTGAAAAAATTAATTCACTTCACCCCCATATCAAATTCACTTTTACCTATTCTAGGGATAAAATTAATTTTTTGGACACCTACATACATGTAGGAAAAGATCGAAAGCTTTATTCTAGTTTATACACCAAACCCACTGATACATTTAGCCTCCTCCACTACAACTCCTTCCATCCAACATTCACGAAATCCTCCATTATATACTCCCAATCCCTAAGATACAGAATGCTTATTACCAAGGATGATATGCTAAACAAAGCATTAAAAAACTTGGAATGGGTCCTCAAAAACCGAGGATACCCCCAAAAACTAATACAAGAAAACATGAAAAAAATAAAAAACTTATCACAAAAGGATGTACTCTATCACGATACACCTAAAACAGATAATACTCAAAGGTATCTAGTTTTCCTCACACACTATTCCAAGGACAATACTACAATCAAAAAAATTATTAATAAACATTGGCACCTTATAGAGAATGACCAAGAGCTCAATAAAATCTGGCCTGACTCTCCCATTATTGCAACTATGCGGCATAAAAATATCAAGGATTTACTTGTCAAGGCAAGGGTTGTATAAGCTCCCGACCGTAAGGTTAACTGGGTCTCACTAGTCCTCACAAAACCAAAATGATTTAAGACTTAATATAAACCTGAAAATTTTCAAGATCATTATTTACTATAACAACATTATTATTTCCTATAACACGAACCACCTACCAATCCCTTTGTATTTACAAACTAGTTATCATGCTAGAACAGATGGATTACCATATCTTCTGTAAGGAACATCCCTCTCTCTCTCTTTTTAGGCCCCCGTCCCAACACGTTGTTTGCCTCGGAATCGCCGATATGGATCCCTCAACATTGGCACATACATCTTCGTTACCAATCGAATTAAAAAATGTGATGCAAAAAAGCTACTATCATGTTAGTAAAAATAAACAATGACGTAACAATAATGGTGGAATATTGTAAATCCAATCACCTACTGTTCGATAATGACGTTTGTTTTGCTATACCAGTATCAAATAATTTATTACGATAGACAACAATACGAAAACCCTATTAGGAAACACGTGGGAAACAGCAATATTGCGATTTTTATACTAAAACAACATGAGAATGTAACCTAGCTAACCGCCATCACTGTTGATGTTTTACTGAAGTAACCTACTGCGATACCGGCTGTATCCTTATGAAATAGAATGTATTACAAACAATTACCACTACCACGTGGTACGGATCAAATAAAATGGATATTATTCTATTTGTAACGAATTAACATGTTATGCATAATACTTGTATTATATAACACGACTGTCAATATAACTCTTGTTATTTCATCAATTTTTGATATCAAACCCCTTATGTTTTTAGTCTTATTTTCGATTTTAATTGCTCCTTTGGCTATTTTATTTCAGTTCGCCCGGCCCTTTGTTACGCACTTGGCCGTGAACAGACCCTACTCGCCGCGTAGTTCACCAATCAAAAAAATTTTTTTAATCCAGCAAATACAGCCAGCTCTGCGGTGGACCCGCGTTTCGAGAGTCCGTATACACGGAAGGGAAGGGCGTATGAGTACCTTCACCATTTCCTTTATCCCTTTACAGTGAAGACTAACGCTGTGCACATTTAACGGCTTTTAGAACTGTACATACACGCTAGCTCGGCCGTTAGCCTAGTTTTCTATTCATCCAGATTACCCCCAGGCGCGCGTGTTCCACGTCTCTAGCACTGCCCCTCTACCTTGTTGTATATTCGCTACTCACAAACTGTACATTACGTCACTTACCCGAGGCGCAGTGGTGCTCTCAACCAATTAAAATCTCACCATTACAGGTGCCCTTCACCTACCAATTATATTTACCCATGAAATCACGTGACTCAGTCTTCTTTAGCAACGAGAAAGCACATTTTTCCCTTTCCTTTTTCACCTCGCTAATCATCGCACGTGGTTTGTTATCGATTACTTACAAAATCTGTTAATCATGGCCAACAAACAAATCGAGAAAGAAATATATAGAGGTAACCCTTCCGTTATAAACAGACCCTTCAAAATGACCGACCGCTTACGCCAGGTCGGGTTGTTTTGATTCTATCACGGATCAATTTCACTACCCGAGCAGAAAGCGGTATAAGAAACAAGGCCTGTGCGTCTGATGAAGCCCTTGTTTCTTAGGTCATCCCTTTACCCACACAACATCCTTTCTCTACATACGATACTTCGAATCCTCCACTGGAGATTAGGGACACCCAATCAAGAAACAAACCAATCCTAGCCGTTAGCGCGCGCTGAAGAAATGCAGACAGTTTACAAAATTACATTTCATTGACTTTCTAACGGTATCAGTCCGTTTGAGTTACAACGGTTGCGTCACATATACGTCCCAACATGTATTTAACGATATTTTTCTGATATTACTAGGTTGCATCGCTTTTAACAGTGAAACGATTGACTGTGGGACTTAAATGAACTGATTTTGGACTTTGACCTTATAAAAGTGATAAATGAGACAATTGGACTCCTAGAAATAACATTCTTCTTGATTTTACATGATTGCTGCAACTCAGCGATTACACTGGGCGCTGTGGTAGCGCTTTATTTAGAAATTGAAATAAATAAGACATTTTTTACGGTGGGACAAATCCTAGCCGTTAGCGCGCGCTGAAGAAATAGAGACAGTTTCAAAAACTACATTTCATTGACTTTCCCACGGTATCAACCCGTTTGAGTTACAAGGGTTGCGTCACATATTCGTACCAACATGTATTTAGCGATATTTGTCTAATATTACTAGGTTGCATCGCTTTTAACAGTGAAACGATTGACTGTGGGACTTAATTGAACTGATTTTGGACTTTGACCTTAAATGTGATAAATGAGATAATTGGACTCCAAGAAATAACATTCTTCTTAATTGACATGATTGCTGGAACTCAGCAATTACACTGGGCGCTGTGGTAGCGCTTTATTTAGAAATTTGAGATAAATAAGTCATTTTTTACTGTGGGACCAATCCTAGCCGTTAGCGCGCGCTGAAGAAATAGAGACAGTTTCAAAAACTACATTTCATTGACTTTCTAACGGTATCAAGTCCGTTGAGTTACAACGGTTGCGTCACATATTCGTACCAAACATGTATTTAGCGATATTTTGTGATATTACTAGGTTGCATCGCTTTTAACAGTGAAACGATTGACTGTGGACTTAATTGAACTGATTTTGGACTTTGACCTTATAAATGTGATAAATGAGACAATTGGACTCCAAGAAATAACATTCTTCTTAATTTGACATGATTGCTGGAACTCAGCGATTACACTGGGCGCTGTGGTAGCGCTTTATTTAAAAATTTAGATAAATAAGTCATTTTTTACTGTGGACCAATCCTAGCCGTTAGCGCGCGCTGAAGAAATAGAGACAGTTTCAAAAACTACATTTCATTGACTTTCTAACGGTATCAGTCCGTTTGAGTTACAACGGTTGCGTCACATATTCGTACCAACATGTATTTAGCGATATTTTTCGATGATATTACTAGGTTGCATCGTTTTTAACAGTGAAACGATTGACTGTGGGACTTAATTGAACTGATTTTGGACTTTGACCTTATAAATGTGATAAATGAGACAATTGGACTCCAAGAAATAACATTCTTCTTAATTTGACATGATTGCTGGAACTCAGCGATTACACTGGGCGCTGTGGTAGCGCTTTATTTAAAATTTAGATAAATAAGTCATTTTTTACTGTGGGACAATCCTAGCCGTTAGCGCGCTGAAAAATAGAGACAGTTTAAAAACTACATTTCATTGACTTTCTAACGGTATCAGTCCGTTTGAGTTACAACGGTTGCGTCACATATTCGTACCAACATGTATTTAGCGATATTTTTCTGATATTACTAGGTTGCATCGCTTTAACAGTGAAACGATTGACTGTGGGACTTAATTGAACTGATTTTGGACTTTGACCTTATAAAAGTGATAAATGAGACAATTGGACTCCAAGAAATAACATTCTTCTTAATTTGACATGATTGCTGGAACTCAGCGATTACACTGGGCGCTGTGGTAGCGCTTTATTTAAAAATTTAGATAAATAAGTCATTTTTTACTGTGGGACCAATCCTAGCCGTTAGCGCGCGCTGAAGAAATAGAGACAGTTTCAAAACTACATTTCATTGACTTTCTAACGGTATCATTCCGTTTGAGTTACAACGGTTGCGTCACATATTCGTACCAACATGTATTTAGCGATTTTTCTGATATTACTAGGTTGCATCGCTTTTAACAGTGAAACGATTGACTGTGGGACTTAATTGAACTGATTTTGGACTTTGACCTTAAAATGTGATAAATGAGAAATTGGACTCCAAGAAAATAACATTCTTCTTAATTTGACATAATTGCTGGAACTCAGCAATTACACTGGGCGCTGTGGTAGCGCTTTATTTAAAATTAGATATAAAACATTTTTTACGGTGGGATCAATCCTAGCCGTTAGCGCGCGCTGAAGAAATAGAGACAGTTTCAAAAACTACATTTCATTGACTTTCACGGTATCAACGTTTGAGTTACAACGGTTGCGTCACATATTCGTAATGTATTTAGCGATATTTTCTGATATTACTAGGTTGCATCGCTTTTAACAGTGAAACGATTGACTGTGGGACTTAATTGAACTGATTTTGGACTTTGACCTTATAAATGTGATAAAATGAGACAATTGGACTCCAAGAAATAACATTCTTCTTAATTGACATGATTGCTCAAACTCAGCATTACACTGGCCGCTGTGGTAGCGCTTATTTAAAAAATTGATAAATAAGACATTTTTTACGGTGGGACCAATCCTAGTCGTTAGCGCGCGCTGAAGAAATAGAGAGAGTTTCAAAAACTACATTTCATTGACTTTGTAACGGATCAGTCCGTTTGAGTTACACGGTTGCGGTCACATATTCGTACCAACATGTATTTAGCGATATTTTTCTCGATATTACTAGGTTGAATCGCGCTTTTAACAGTGAAACGATTGACTGGGACTTAATTGAACTGATTTGGACTTTGAACTTATAAATGATTAATGAGAACAATTGGACTCCAAGAAATAACATTCTTCTTAATTTGACATGATTGCTGGAACTCAGCGATTTCACGGGCGCTGTGGTAGCGCTTTATTTAAAAATTTAAATAAATAAGTCATTTTTTACTGTGGGACCAATCCTAGCCGTTAGTGCGCGCTGAAGAAATAGAGACAGTTTACAAAAACGACATTTCATTGACTTTGTAATGGTATCAGTCCGTTTGATTACAACGGTTGCGTCACATATTCGTACCACATATTTTAGGATATTTTTTCTGATATTACTAGGTTGCATCGCTTTAACAGTGAAACGATTGACTGTGGGTCTTAATTGAACTGATTTTGGACTTTGACCTTCGGTGTCTAAAAGCCATCGGCACCCAAAGTAACTAACCGACAGAAGACGATAGCAGTTCGGCAGATCGAGAGATGGAAGCACTAGACGGACCGATTGGTCAACACTGGCCGCAGAGGCATTACGTGGAACAACGTAGAGTTTACTTCTAAGTGGGCCCACATTGAAATAACGTTAGGCGTAAAAGGCCATACTTATAAACCTTTAAGGACCTGTGCACGTAGTTGAGGTGTTCTAAAAACCATTGGACAGCACCGGAAAAACGATTCTTGGGGCGACGTAACAATCTGGACTACGCACATGCGTAGCTCCATCTGGAGATTAAAAGGACTAGTACCGCAGTAGGTAACCTGACGACAGGCAGAACGCTGGAAGACCACATCGTTGATGTTACGTGTGACGGCCTTCTGCTGATAAGGTCTGTACGGACAGCAAAAAAGGCCCGTCATTACATTAGCCTTAGAGGCGCTGTGCACGTAGTTAACCGAGTTGAAAAATAGCCACTGACGCGCCGGGTAACAACGACTTGCAACGCACCGTTAACGCTGTGTAGTCCATGAGAGCTAGGGAAAGGATTGGACACGATGGTATAAAGCTGTCCGCAAGTTGTCCCAATGCTGGACAACCCGAATGTATTTGACATCGATGTAAGCATATTATTAGGCGGATCAAGAAGGCCGAGTATGACAGCATTTAGAGCGCCCTGTGCACGTAGTTTACGGTGTTCACTAGAAGCCAATGGCGTCCAGGAAAAACGACTTGAGACGTTGCAAGTTCATTGAGAGTGCGAAGGACTGACGCGATGTAAACAACTTCTGCGGATCAAGCACGTGGAAACTACACTGTGTATTTACCGTGCTAAGGGCCTTTATTAGGCGGTAACAGGCCATTAGCACACCTCTCTAAAGGTATTGGTCCGTCACGTAGATTGACTGAGTATTCTAAAGCCATACGGCGCCAAGGAAAACGACTTGGGAGCGTCGTAAATCCATTGAAGAAGTTGGAAAGAACTAGTCCGATGTAACTGCGGAGGCGCGTGGACAACGTATGGATTTAACTGTGTAGGCGCCTTATATTGGTTAACCGTGAATCAAGAGCTACGAAGAAGGCGCGTGATGACGATTAAACGAGGTATACAGTCGACTGCGCGAATGATCGGTATAGACGACATACCGTTAGAGGCCTAGTGGCGCTGTCGGATAATTCAACGAGGTATGTGCTAGATATGATATGAAGCCATGGCGAACCAGGGAAGAGATGACTATGGGACATTGTACGGGTACATATATGAGAGTGGAAGGATATGGGACAGTCATGTGGAAAGTGATCTGTACGCACAAAGCCGCAAAGTGGAAACAACGTGATTTACGATGGTAACGCCTTTACTAGGCGGTAAAAGGCCCACTATTACAACCTTTAAAGGTCCTGTGCACGTAGTTGAACGGTGTTTTAAAGCCATGGCGGGCCAAGGAAAACGACTTGGGACGTCGTAGTCCAGTTGACAGAAGTTGGAAAGAATCAGACCGATGGTAACCTGCGCAGAGGCAAGTGGAACAACGTGATTTACGTGTAAGGCCTTTATTAAGGCCCGGCAAAAGGCCGTATTACAGCCTATTAGAGGCTGTGCACGTAGTTAACCGAAATCAGCCGTGTTCTAAAGCTATGGCACGGCAGGAAAACAGACTTGGACGTCTTTTAGTCCATTAAGAGAGAGTGGACAGGACTAGACGAGATGAGTGAAACTGGCAACTTGCAAGTGGACAACGTGGATCTATACAGTGTAGGCCCTTTTAATGGGAATAGCGAGATATAAAGGCCATAGTTACAACCTTCTGAAGGTCTGTGCACGAAGCTTGACAGGTTAGAATTTCATCTCCAAGGCCATTGGTCGCAAAGGCAAAAACGAACTTTGGACGTCTTAGTCCATTAGAGTGGAGGACCTAGCCGAGCACTATCGGTCAACAACATTAGCCGCAAGGCACGTGGACAAACACGTGATTTACGTTTGTCAAGCGACTCTTATAAATAGGACCGGATAAAAGCGACCATATCATAACAATTTCTTCCCTTTTAACACGATTCTTGTGGCAACTTGTAGAGTTAGACCACGGTGATATCCTAAGCCATGGGTTAGGGAAATACCGCACTCTAGGCACGCTCAGTAAGCTCCATTGAGAGTCTGAGAATACGACCTAGTGACGGATGGCGCATAAATACACATGGCCGCAGACACGAAACAGCACGTGGAAATTCAACTTCAGAGACGATTGCACGTGCACAGGCCTTGTATTTAGGCACCGCAAAAGCGAACCGTATTAACCAGCCTTTAGATGACCTTCGTGCACGTAGTTAACGGTGTTTAAAGCCCATGGCCGACCAGGGGAAAACGACTTGGGACGTTAGTAGTTCATGTGAGAGTGGACAGGATAGAACCAATGGTACGCGTTGCACCGCAGAACCGTACATACAGATGGCAAAACACGTAGATTTGACGTGTAAAGGCGTCTTTGAAATACGCGCCGCAGTACACAAAATGGCCATATATTAATCCTACAAACTTTAGATCAGGCCTGACTGCATCCGTAAATTAAGCGGTCGTGTTAAAAAGCCCACGGCGCCTCGCGGAATAAAACAACTTGAATACGATTGAGACAGTTCATTGAGAGTGGAAGGACCTAGACCGTTAATGGTACATTACACCTGCGCACAGGCCACACGTGGAATAATACGCGACTTACGTGTAAAGGTTTTTCAGAACCGAGAGGGAAAACGGCTCTATTACAGCCCTCTAGAAAGCACCTGTTGCACGTAGTCTAACTGGAGTTTCTAAAAAATACACTAAGACCATTCACTCTTGCCAACCACCAGCAGCTACCCAGGCTGCCAGGGAAACAACGACTTGGGACGCTTGTAAGTCCATTGCACAGATGGAAGGATACGCACAGCCGCATGGCAAAACTGGCGAGAGACACGTGGCAACGGAAACGTGCATCTTAACAGTCTACCCTTTATAGGCCCATAAGGCCTCTTATTACAGGGCCTTTAGCAGACTCTATGCCAGCGCAGCTTCAATTCGGATGTGGTACTAAAAAGCATGGCGCAGGAAAACAGACCTGGACATTGTAGTTTACCATATGGCAAGCGAGACTAGGAAGGAGGTTACTGACCTAGAATAGGATAACCTGCCGCAAGAATGCCAGGGAATCTATTTCGTGATTCTTACGTGTAAGGCCTTTCACTTTAGGCTGCAAATAAAGGAGCCGATCACTCTACAGCCTTTAGAGGCCTGTGTCAACGTAGTTAACACGGTGAGTTCCCCTTTAAAGCCATGGCTGCAGGCACAAAACGACTTGAGGACGTTCTTTGCCAAAGTATCATAATGAGAGTGGACACACAGGACTCACGACAAGATGCGTAAAACCTCGCAGGCACGCTGATCACACACGTGATTAACGTTTGTAAGCACCTTTAATAGGTCTGTCACACACAAAGGGCCAATATTATCAAATACTACACGCCCCAACTCCACCATTCAAGCGTCCTCTGCACGTAGCTCTGACATGTGTTCTCAACCCAGCCCATGGCCGCAAGGAACGACATTGAGACGGTCGTAGTACATTGAGAGCGGAATTAATGGACTACAACCGATGGTACACTTGCCAGGCACGTGGAATCCACGTGATTTACGTGTAAGGCTTTTAATAGGCCGCTAAATGGCCATATTACAACGTTCTAAGGCTCGTATAGGAACGGATAGACTTGATCGTGTGTATCTAAAGCCATGTGAGACAACAGGAAAAAACTTGGGACGGGACTCGATAATCCATTAGAGAGCTGGAACGGGCACGTCCGATGGTTAACGTGCCGGAGGCTGCGTGCGCAACAACGTGATCTACGTGTAAGCCGTCCTTTATTAATCAGACAAAAGGCGGATATTACCTATCCTTTAGGGCCTAGTCAGTAAGTATAACGGGTCTTTCTAAAGCCATGGCGACAGGGAGGAACACTTGACTTGGGACGTTGTAGTCCACTTGAAGCTGCGAGGATTTTGGCCAGATGGTTTAAACCATAGCACGCAGCCTAACTATTCACGCCAAGTGGAACAACGTGATTTACGTGTCACGTAACGCCTATTATTAGAGCGGCAAAAGGCCGTCTTACCAGCCTCTTAACGAGGAGCGTCTCGCCACGTAGCTTAACAGGTGCTTATCAAAGCCATGGAACACTCCAAAGAAAACTGACTGGTGAGATCGTCGTTAGTAGCGATTTGAGAGAGGATACGGACTCAGTCCCAAACGTTAACCATGCGCAGCTTGAAAGTCGGGAAACAACGTTGTAAAGGCTTAGTATTAGGCGCAAAACGCGCTACTTAATTGACATCGCATTTACGAGTGCCTGTACACACCCCGCTAGTTTATACGGCTGTTCTCAACGCCATGGCGCACTCAGAGGACAAACGACTTGGAACATTGGTTAGTCCATTGAGAGTAGGAAGGACAGATCACGATGCTAAACCTGCGAGCAGGCACGTAGGACAGACGTAATTTACTGCAGGAGGTGAAGGTCCTATTATAGGCGCGTAAGACAGGCCATAATTACACACTTTAGGTCTGTGCACGTAGTTTCGACGGTATATATAAAGCCAGTGCGCTCAAAGGAAAAGATTGAGGACGTCGCTAAGTCCTATTGAGAGTGAAGACTAGACCCGATGGCTAACCCTGCGCAGAGCAAGATTGAAACAACACGTGAATTTAAGTCGTCAAAAGACAGTCTCTTATTTAAAGAGAGACGGCAAACGTAGTGCTCGTATCTACAAGGCACTTTAGAGGCACTCGTGCAGCGTAGTTAAAACGGGTGTTCTACAGAAGCCATGGCGACCAGGAAAAAACACACGACTTGAGACGTTGCAAAGGTTCATTGTGAGTGGAAAGGACTAGATCCGATGCGAGTAACTTGTCGCAGCGTCCCGTGGAACAACGTAATATTACGTGTAAGGCCTATTTAATAGCGCGGTAAAAAGGCCCATATTATAACCTTTACAACAAGATCTGTATGCAGGTAGTTGACGTGTTCTAGTTCAAGCCATGACGCCAAGGAAAACGAATTTGGGCACTTCGTAGTCCAAGCACGAGTAGGGAAGAACTAGATCCGATGGGTAACGCCACTGCGCAGGCAAGTGGAACAACGTGCATTTCAGCAGTGATAAGGCCTTTATTAGGACGCGTAAACAAGGCGGTATTACATACCTTTAGAGGCCCTATCCGCACACGCTAGTTGACTGTAATCTAAAGCCATGCCCGCGCCAATGTAAGCGAATTTCACTTGCGATCCCCCACCACCCCCGCGAAATAGTACCATTGAGAGCGTGAAAGAAATCTAGAATCCCGTATGGTTTAACCAACCACATGCGAGCACAGAGCACGTCGCAACCAACGTTTGACTTAATACGTGTATTCAGAGCTTTATTATAAGGTTCACCGCAACAGGTCTATATATTAACCACCCAGCTTCAAGAAGAACCTGTGCACGTAGTTATAGCATTTACGGTGTTCTACCAAGCCATTATCGGCGCCAGAGGAAGAACAACTTGCCTTAAAGTTTTAGTCCTTGTGAGAGTCGGGAAGGACCTGAGACCTGTGCTGGTAACTCCTCTGACGAGAGGCATCGTGGAACAACACGTAATCACAGTGCAAGGCCGCCTTTCATTTAGGCCACAAACGGGCTCTATTAACAGTATGTAGTAGCAGTGTGCACTGTCAGTTAAACGGTGTTTCTCTTACAACGCCACCAGGCGCCAAAGGAACAACCGATCCTTTAGAAGACACTGTCGTAGTACATTGAGAGCGAGAAGGACTAAGACCGCATGGATAACCTCTGCGCAGGCAAGTGGAACAACGTGATTTCACGGTGTGAAGCCGCCTTATTAGGCGGCCAAAGGCATATTACAACCTTTAAAGGTCTGTGCACGTAGTTGAACGGTGTTTCTAAGCCATGGCGCAAAAGGAAAACAAACTATGGGACGGTCGTAATCATCTGAGAAGTGGAAGGACCTAGTCCGATGGTAAACTTTGCGGAGGTGGCGCTGAACAAGACCGTGATTTACGTGTAGGCGTTTATTATGCAGCAAAAAGGCGGTATTACATCCTTTAGAGGCTGTGCACTAGTTGAACGGGTGTTTCTAAAGCCATGGCACCAGGGAAAAGACTTGGGACGTCTTGTAGTCCATATGAGAGTGGAAGGATATGACGGATGGTAAACCGCACGCAGCACACCCAAAGCACAGTGGAACCAAACAGTGAATTGTACGTGGTAGGCCGTTTATTAGGCCGGCTTAACAAGGTCCTATTACCAGCTTTAGAGGCCTGTGGGCACAGATAGTTATTAAGGTGTTCTAAAAGACCAATGGTCCGGCCAAGGAAAAAACGACTTGAGACGGGCTCCGTAGTAACATTGAAAGAGCGGAAGGACATAGTCCCGATTCGTAACCTGACGCAGGCAAGGGAAGTGGAGAGCAACGTGATTTCGTGTAAGGCCTTTTTTACTCGCAAAAGGCCGTTTACAGCCCTTTAGAAGGCCTGTGCAGGTGTTTTACGGGTGTTCTACAAGGCCATGGCCGCCAGGAAAAACGACTTGAGACGTTGCAGTTCAAGTTGAAGACGTGGAGAGGACTAACCAGATGGTATAACATTGCGCAGGCGCGTGAACAACGTGATTTCTAAAAGTAGTAACGGCCTTGTAATGAGGCGGGCGTTACAGGCCATATTATTACCTTTAACAGGTCTGTGCACGATAGTTGTATCGTGGGTGTTTCTAAAGCCAATGACGCCAAGGAAAACGAATTGGGAACGACGCATCGATACGTCCCAATGAAGAGGAGAACGAACTAGAACGATGGATAACACTGCGCAGGGCAGAGTAGAACACAACGTGATTTACGTGTAAGCCCGAGTTTATTACCGCCGCCCCGCGGCTAAAAGTGCACACCTATTACTAAGCCTTTAGACGGCTGTGCCACGTAGTTGACTGTATTCTAAAGCCATCGGCGCGCAATGAAAACTTGACTTTGCGCATCGCTCGCTAGTACATTGAAGAGCGTAAGGAACTAGTACCGATGTTAACCTGTCGCAGGCACGTGGAACCACGTATGATTTACGCCTGTTAAGGCCCTTTATGTTACGGCTCCGCAAAGCGCTCTATCTCAGTCAGCGCTCTAGAGACCTGTTGCACAAGCTAGTTAGCGGTGTTTCTAAAAAGCCGCATGGCGCCCAACCGGGAAAACGACTTGGGACGCTTGTAGTCCACTTCAGAGTGGAAGGATAGACACGATGGTACCTGCGGAGGCACGGGTGGAAACAACGTGATATTACGTGGGTAACGGGACCCTTTCCAATAAAGTCCCGCAGAAAGGACCTCTATTTACAGGCCTTTAGAGACTTGTGCACACGCAGTTAATGGTGGTTCTCCCACCCAACGCCATCCGGCCGAAGGCGAGAAACGACGGGACACCTTGTAGTCATTTGACGAGTGGACAGCATCTCACGCCCCCAGATCAGGTACCCTGCGCAGTGCAAGTGGAATAAGTGATTTACGTGCTAAGGCCTTTATTGTCGGCCAAAACGACCGATTCAACAGCCTTCTAGAGGCCTGTGACACGTAAGTTGACAAGTGTTCTAAAGCCATGGTGCCCAGGGAAAAACGACTTGGGACAGTTGTAGTCCATTGAGAGTGGAAGGAACTAGACGGATGGCTAACACTGCGTCAGCGCACGCTGAACAAACGTGATTATTACGTGTAAGGCCTTTAGCCGCAAAAGACTCTATTTACAGGCCTTTAAGACCATGTCTGGTCAACAGTAGTTAACGGTGTTCTAAAGCCATGGCGCCAAGGAAAACGACTTGGGGCGTTTTGTAATGAACCATTGAGGATCGGAAGGAGACTAGAACACCCGAGATGAGTACCTGCGAGGCAGGCACGTGGAAATTTCAAGCGTGAATCTTACAGTGTAGGCCTTATTAGGCGCAGAAAAGGCTCTATACAGCCTTAGACGCACTCGCTGCACGTAGTTAACGGTGTTCTAAGCATGGCGCCAGGGAAAACGACTTGGGACGAGTTGTAGTCCATTGAGAGTGGAAAGGCATTGGACAGATGGTAACCCTGCGCAGGCAAGTGGAACAAAACGTGATCTTACGTGTAACGCCTTTAAATAGGCGGTAAAAGGCCATATTACCACCACATTTTTTCTTTTTTTTTCTTTAAAGGTTCTGTGGCACGTAGTTGGACCGTGTTTATTAAAAGCATGGCAGCCAAAGGAAAACGACTTGGGACGTCGTAGTCCATTGAAGAGTGGAAGAACTAAGACCGAATGGTATACTGCGCAGGCAAGTGGAAAACGTGATTTAGCGTTGTAAACGGCTTTATTAGAAGCGGCAAACAAGGCCGTTAATTAACAGCCTTTTAGAGGCTGGTGGCACCGTAGTTAACGGTGATTCTAAAAGCCATGGCGGGCAGGGAAAAACGACTTGGGACGCTTGCAGTTCATTGAGAGTGAAAGCTAGAACCGATGGTACCTGCGCAGTAGCACGTGAAACAACCGTGATTTACGTGTAAGGCCTTTAATAAGGCGGTAAAAGGCCAATATTACAACCTTTTAAAGGTCTGTGCACGTAGTTGCGGTGTTCTAAAGCCTGGCGTTAGGGAAAACGACTTGGGGACGTTGTAGTCCATTGAGAGTGGAACGACTAGCACGGATGGTAACCTGCGCAGGCACGTGGAACAACGTGATTTACGTGTAACAGCCTTTAATTAGGGCCGCAAAAGGCCATTATTACAGCTTAGAGACCTGTTGCACGTAGTAAACGGTGTTTCTAAAAGGCCATGGCGCCAGGGAACGAGACTTGGGACGTATGTAAGTCCATTGAGAGTGGAAGATTAGACAAATGGTAACCTGCGACAAGAAGCACGTGGAACGACGTGATTTAGGTGTAAAGGCCTTTAATAGGCGGTAAAAGGCCATATTACACACTTTAGAGGCCTGTGCACGTAGTTAAGGGTGTATAAAAAGCCATGGCCCGGGAAAAGCAACTTGAAAACGTTGCAGTTCATTGAGAGTGGACAGGACTAAGACCGATGGTACCTGCGCAGAGCCACGTGGAATAAAGTGACTTACGTAGATAAGGCCTTTCATTAGACGGGAAAAAGGCTCTATGACAGCCTTTAGAGACCTGGCACTTAGTTAACGGTGTTCTAAAGCATGGCGCCAGGGAAAACGAACTTGGGACGTTGTGAGTCCATTGAGAGTGGAAGATTAGACCGATTGGTAACCTGCGCGAGGCACGTGGAACGAGTGATTTACACGTGTAAGGCCTTTTATTAGCGCAAAAGGCTCTATTACAGCTTTAGAGACCTGTGCACGCAGTTTCAAGGGTTGTTCTGAAAAAGCCATGGCGCCAGGGAAATACCTGGGACGTATGCTGTCCATTGAGAGTGGAAGGAATTAGACCGATGGAGATAAAACACTGGCGCAGGCACAAGTGGAAACAACGTGATTTTAACGTGTAAGGCCTTTATTAGGCTGCAAAAGGCCGTATTGCAGCCTTTAGAGGCCTGTGCAGTAGTCCAACGGTGTTCTAAAAAGCCAATGGGCGCCAAGGAAAAACGAACTTGAGAACGTTTGCAGTATCACTCTGAGCATGTGGAAGGATTAGACACGATGTAACTCTGCGCAGGCCACGTTGGAACAACGTGATGTCTACGTGTAAACGTCCTTAATAGGCTGTAAAGGCCATATTAATAAAGGACCTTTAAAGGTCTGTGCACTAGTTGACTGTGTTATAATAGCCATAGGCCAGCCAAGGAAAACGACTTGAGACGTAGCGTACGTAAATCATCTAGAGGAAGCGGAAGGATAACCGATGGTAAACTTGCGCAGTAACACGTGGGAATCACGTGATATTACGTGTAAGGCCTTTAATAGGCGTAAAAGGCCATATTAACAGACCTTTAAAGGTCCTGTGCACGTAGTTGACGGTGTTCTAAGCTCAATATGGCGCAAAGGATAAACACTTGTGGAGTCGTAAATCCATGTGAGAGGTGGAAGGACTAGTCGATGGTAACGGTGCGAGAGGTTGGGCGTGGGAAACTAACGTGATTTACGTGTAAGTGGCCTTTAATTACTTGCGCAAAAGGCCGTTTACATCCTTATAGAAGGCTCGTGCACGTAGTTACGGTGTTTCTAAAGCCATGGCACCAAGGGAAAACGTCTGGGACGTTGTAGTCCATTGAGAGTGGACGGATTGGAAGCGATGGTAACACTGCTGCAGGCAAGTGGAACAACTGAGATTTTACGTATGTAAGGACCTTTATTAGGACGGCAAAAAGGCCGCTATTCGGACAGCTTTACGAGGCGTGTGCACGTAGTTACGGTGTTCTAAAGCCCATGGAAGCCAAGGAAAACGACTTGCATTTGACGATCCCGTAGTACATTGAGAGCGGAAGGAACCTAGACGATCCCATCGTAAACCTGCGCAGGCCGCAAAGTGGAACAACGTGATTTACGTGTAAGGGCCTTTACTTCGGGCACCGACAAAAGCTCTATTACAAGGCATTTAGAGGCCTGGTGCACGTAGTTAACGTGTTCTAAAGCATGCGCCCGGGAAAACGACTTGGGACGTTGCTACAGTCCATTGAGAGTGGAAGGACTAGACCGATGCTAACTGCGCAGGGCACGATGAACAACGCTAATTTACGGTAAGGCCCTTTAATAAGGTCGGTAAAAGGACATATTACAACCTTCTAAAGGTTCCTGTGCATGTAAGTTTGACGGTATTCTTAAAAGCATGGGCCAAGGGAATAACGACTTTTGGGACGATGCCGTAGTCCATTGAGAGTGAAGAACTAGACCGATGGTAAACCTGCGCAGGCAAGTGGAACAAGTGAATTTACGTGTAAGATGACCTTTATTAGGCGGCAAGAAAGGCCCGTATTAAGCAGCCTTTAGAAGGCTGTGCAGGTAGTCATTCCCAAACCACACCCTTTCTTAACGGTGTTCTAAAGCCATTGGCGCCAGGAAAAAACGACTTTGAGACCGTTGCAGTTCGATTGTGAGTGGAAGGAACTAGATCGGACATGGTAACCTGCGCAGGCGCGGTGGAACAACGTGATTTACGTGTAAGGCCTTTAATAGGGTAAAAGGGCCATATTATACGACCTTTAAAAGGTCTGTGCACGTAGTTTGAACGGTGTTCCTAAAGCCATACGCAAAGAAAAACGAATTGGGACGTCGTAGTCCAATGAGAGAGTGGAAGAACTAGACCGATGGTAACCCTGCGCAAGGCAAGTGGAACAACGTGATTTACGTGTCAAGGCAGCCTTTATTAGGCGGTAAAACAGCAGTATTAACAGACTTTAGTAGGCCAGTGTGCACGTAGATTGACTGTATTCTATAAGCCATGGCGCCAGGTAAACGACTTGCGACTCGTAGTACATTGAGAGCCGGATAGAACTAGACCGATGGTCCCCTCGCAGGCAACGTGGAACCAGTGATTTACGTGTAAGGCTTTATTAGGATCCCAGCAAAAGGCTCTAATTACAGCTTTAGAGCCCTGTTGCCACGTAGTTACGGTGTTCTAAAGCCATGTGGGCCGCCAGGGAAAACTCACTTGGGACGTTGTAGTCATTGAGAGTGAGAGAAGGACCTAGACCGATGGTAACTGCGAGGCAACGTGGAACAACGTGATTTCGTGTAAGGGCCTTTTATTAGGCCGCAAAAGGCTCTTATATTACCAGCCTTTAGAGACCTGTGCACAAGCAGTTTAACGCATTGGGTGTTTACCTAGCAAAGTCCATGGCGCCAAAAAGGAAAAGCGACTTGAGACGTCCGTAGCTACATTGAGAGCGGAAGGACTAGACGATGAGGTAAACCTGCGCAAGGCAAGTGGAACAAACGTGATTTACGTGTAAGGCCTTTATTAGGCGGCTAAAAGGCATAATTAACAACCTTCTATAAAAGGTCTGTGCACGATATTTGACGGCCTGTTCTACAAGCACATGGCGCCAAAGGAAAACAATTGGGACGTTCGTAATAACATTAGAGAGTGGAAGACTAGTCCGACTGGTACCTACGGAGGTGCGTGGAACAGACGTGATTTAACGTGTAAGGCTTATTATGCAGCGAAAGGCGGTATTGACATCGCTTTAGAGGCCTAGTGGCACGTAGTTACGGTGATTGCTATGAAGAGCTCATGGCAACCAAGGAAAAAGACTTGGGACGGATCTGTAGTATACCATTGAGAGTGGAACGATTGGGACGCGATGGTAAACTGCGGCAAGGCAAGTGGAAACAACGTGATTTACGTTAAGAAGCCTTTATTGGTCGGCAAAAGGCCCGTATTACAAGCCCTTATAAAGAGGCTGTTGCACTTTAGTTACGGTGTTCTAAAGCCAATGGTGCCAAGGACAAACGACTTGAGAAGTCGTAAGTACATTGAGAGCGGAAGGACTAGTCCGATCGTAACCTGCGCACAGGCAAGTGAACAAACGTGATTTACGTATATGTAAAGCCCTATTTTTACTCGGCAAAAGGGCCCGTAATTAGCAACAGCCTTAAGAGGCGTGGTGCACAGTATTACGGTGTTCTAAAGCATTGGCCGCCAGGAAAAGCGACTTGAGACACGTGGAAGTTCATGATTGAGAGTGGAAGGATTAGACCGAATGGTAAACCTGCGCAGCAACGGGTCGAGCGTGAACAACCGTGATTTACGTGTAAGGCCTTTAATAAGGCGGGTAAAAGGCCCATATATAACCTTTAAAAGGTTGTGCACGTAGTTTGACGGTGTTCTAAAGCCATGACAGCCAAAAGGAAACGATTGGGACGTCGTAGTCCAATGAGCGCTGGAAGAACGACCGATTGGTAACCTGCGCAGGCAAGTAGAACAACGTGATTTACGTGTAAAGGCCGTTATTAGGCGGTAAAAGGCCATATTCCCAGAGACCTTTAGAGGCTGTGCACGGTAGTTTGACTGTATTCTAAAGCATGGCGACCCAAGGAAAACGACTTGCGACGTCGTTAGTAACATTGAGAGCGGAGAACTAGACCGATGTTAACCTGCGCAGGCAGTGAACACGTGATTTACGTGTAAGGACCTTTTATTAAGGCCGCAAACAAGCCTCTATTACAGCCTTTAGAAGACTGTGCACGTAGTTAACGGTGTCTAAAAGCATGGCGCCAGGGAAAACGACTTTGGGACGTTTGTAGTCCATTGAGAGTGGAAGGACTAGACGATGGTAACCTGCGGAGGCACGTGGAACAACGTATTTAACGTGTAAGCGCCTTTATTAGGCCGCAAAAGGCTCTAATTACAGCCTTTAGAGACCTGTGACGCAGTTAACGGTTGTTCTAAAGCATGCGTGCCAGGGAAAAACGAGCTTGGGACATTGTACGTCCATTGAGAGTGGAAGGATTAGACCGATGGTAACCGCGCAGCAAGTGGAATAACGTGGATTTACGTGTAAGGGCCTTTATTAGGCGGCAAAAGGACCGTATTACAGCCTTTGGAGGCCTGTGGCATCGTAGTTGACAGTGTTCTCAAAGCCATGGTGCCAGGGAAAACGACTTGGGACGTTGTAGTCCTTGAGAGTGGAAGGAACTAGACGGATGGTAACACTGCCGCAGGCACGTGGAACAACGTGTTTACGTGTAAGGGCCTTTAGGCCGCAAAAGGCTCTAATTACAGCCTTTTAGAGACCTGTGCAACGTAGTTAACGGTGTTCTAAAGCCATGGCGCCAAGGAAAACGACTTGGGGCGTTGTAATCCATTGAAGAGGAAGGACTAGACCGATGGTAAACCTGCGAGGCACGTGAACAACGTGCATTTACGTTATAGTGCATTATTAGTCCGCAAAATAGGTCGGTATGAGACGCCCTTAACATGTCACGTGTTCAACGGTGGTGTCAAAAGCGCATGGCGCAAGCATAGTAATGTCAGACAAAAATAATCGCTAAATACATGTTGGTACGTATATGTGACGCAACCGTTGTAACTCAACGGACTGATACGTTAGAAAGTCATTGAAATGTAGTTTTGAAACTGTCTCTATTTCTTCAGCGCGCGCTAACTCTAGGATTGATCCCACAGTAAAAAATGACTTATTTATCTAAATTTTAAATAAAGCGCTACCACAGCGCCCAGTGTAATCGCTGAGTTCAGCAATCATGTCAAATTAAGAAGAATGTTATTTCTTGGAGTCCAATTGACTCTTATCACACATTTATGAGGTCAAAGTC
>JASGCC010002384.1:0-28660 GCA_030067915.1 Hydractinia echinata
TCTCTCTCAGGCGAAGTGGTGAATTATAAAATGGCACGATCAAATCCAACCTTTTCAACATACGACATGTTATATAAAATAGATTTTACGTGTCCAGTTCGAGCTCATCACATTTATAAAGATTGTTGGGCTCCAGTTATCGGGGAGAAACTTTATTGCAAACTAGATCCAAGAGAAGAAGCACGGACATATGATAAACATGCTTTGGGCGTTTATAAACTTGTAGAAGGTGAACATGTTTTGGTGGGGCACGTCCCTATAGAATTATCGCGGCTCTTGACATTTTTTCTTACAACCGATAATGAGAAAAAAAATGACTTGAAAGCAGAGGTGGTTGGGAAACGGAAAAGGGAGATTGGTTTAGTGGTTCCAGCCAAATACACAGCAATGACCAACGACATCAAGTTTGCGCAAGCTTTTATGGAAAAACTCGAAGAGAAACAAAAAAACATTGATATAAGAATCCACGAAGCTATTTTAAAAAAATTTCCTTGCTATATCTATGATCATGATGAAAAGGAAAAGGAAATTGAAATTCAAGAAGAAATAGATAATAAAGAAAACTAAAACAAGTGTCTTCTAATCCCTAATCGACCCTTCCAGTTCATTTTTGTCGAAAATTCGAATAAGCGCCCGTTTCTGAAGATCGAGGGGTGGCCGCTTATTCGAAGGGTGGGCGCTTATTCGAGGGGGGCGCTTATTCAATAATTTCAGGTCTAGGGTGGGCGCTTATTCGAGGGGGCGCTTGTTTAAGGGGGCGCTTAATCGAAGCTTTACGGTAGGCAAACTAAAATTCGCATCAACGCTAATTTGATGAATATTTATCTATATGTACGTTATTTGTTAGAAAACATTTTCAGTTTGGAATTCTCAGCGGGAATTTGCCCGTTCTGTGCATTTGTGCATGTCTTTATAATAATTGCCGTTCTCTGTCTGTTGGCCAAAACCGGATCATCCTAAATCATACACTAAATCTTCAAGCTTAAGAAGACAAAAATAGTTTTGCCACTATTTACGACAAGGATTGTAGGTCGCAGGCAAATCAGTAAAAATATATCGCATTTGCTTTTTTGTAGATCAACAGTTCGTGCGTACTTTACCACGACATCGAATCGGATTACAGACAAAATACGGATAATGGTAAAGAAACTAATTGGGGAAACCGTCGTGGCACGTTTAACCGCAATACCTACTTCGTGCATGTTCAGCACAAAGTGATTTTAGCAGCCATATCGTAGAAAAATACAGGTATTAGTATCGAAGACTAGCCGACTAGCCCATGGAAAATCTCACTCGTTTGCTTGTCGCATATATTCCGTGCCTGAGATTTTCGCCTGTCGTAAATTTTTTGGACATCTTTTTTTCCTGCACCCTTAGTACTACTGGGTTCTGACGCATGAAAAAACAAAATACGGTTATAATTATAGAGAGTATGTGTTAGCTATACTTTCTGAGTTTCATAATTTATGGATTTCAAAGATTGCCGAAGAGACCTATGTATACGCTTTGGAAACCTTATACTAAACGGACGTGTTATCATACTTTTAGGCCTTATATTGGGTAAGCTCCGGCCTGGTACCTTCTTACAATTAACACTATATGACCAGTTAATACTTGTATGTAATATAAAACCATTACTTAATCCGTTGTAAATATTAGTTTTTTTAAAATATAGTATTCAAAAATACTAAAATTATCTGCGTACTTTATAATTTTAATTTACAAAAAGGGTTACCGCAACATTTTCTACTATTCATTCTCACTGTCTACTTATGCATTTAAACTGTTCTGTGAAAAATATAATACACTGAAGGTTTATCTAACCTAACCTCAATCAAGCAATAGACCGTTAAACCATCTAAAAATTCTATGGCTTGCTGGTATAAAGTTCAGGTACTAAACATCAATGATAGAAAGGATTACTCGAAAGTATTATCCAAACGTGTTAATTGTGCTTGAGTTCCTGGCGCAGCTGTACTTCGAATGTCAAGTTGTGGTAATTTTCGGCAACTATCAAGATAAATTCATAGTTACTCACGAATCCGTTTTCTAACAACATCATACCCAGGAAATTTTCCCTTTTTAATTTAATTGATAGCTTCCGCAATAACGTTCCAGGGGCCCAAGAGACCCTGGGGACATGAGTGATACTCTGCTTGAAGCTAAACTTAAGTTAAGCTTAAACTCTACTACAAATTTCAATTGTGATGCCTATGTATCTTAAAGCTGTTAATCGGCTGTTCGGGGTATTGTCTAACCCCACTTGCCTTAGGTTCATTGCGAAAGCAGTAATCTCTAGACGAATACAGAGTGGTGCCGCAGAACATGGTGCTGAAACTGAAATTACACTGGCACTTGTGATGATCATTACACCCACCAACGCATGATCTGACCATTCCATTTCATAACCTTATTACGAAAACAGGCAACAAACTCGTCATATATTTAGTCTGTACAGTTGCTTAGAAAGTACTTTGTCCTGCTGCATGTGTCTGCAATGTAAGATATAGTGTACCATTCATTTATTCCATAAGAAAATGTAATGAACTGGCTGAAAAAGCGACGTTTTCAGGAGAAAACTTATGTTTTCATTAACCTAAACCTAAGCGGAGGCATTTGTTGGTGCGATGATCTGTTTCGTATGATCCATCAGTGAAATACTTTTCGCCTGTAGGCTGAAGTAAACCCATGAGATCATTCCTAACATAATCCGTTTTGGAAAACATACCAAATGCTGTGTTGATGTGAGCCCCAATTTATTGGATCGTGAGCAACCCGTTCGTAGTTTGTACTTTTTGCATCTGATAGGCCTCTATGACGAATACCTATATTGTTTACTCATTATATGGCTAATGGTAGATATTTCTCAAAAGCGATACGATATCTATACCCGTCAAAAGACTCAAATTAGCGCCCAACGTTGTTTAAGCATCTTGCTTGAAAAATTGTCATGTAAAAGTCAATAAACATATTATATGAGAATCCTCTCCCAACAAGAAGGCGTCTCAAAGAATACAGTTAAATTTAGATTGGGCTTATTTCAATTTTTAAACAAGAACGTTTTTCAATGGTGTAAATCTTGTTTTTATATCAGTTTTTATAAATTAGGAAACTTTTCTACGGCTTCTTTCTTCTACGTTTAAATTAAAATCAATGTTTCCTTAACATTAATTGTTCATTAAAATTTTTTGCTGTTAGAGAACAGTTACAACATTTTGTAACTGTTAAAAAAAAGAACATAAAAAAACCCAACTGAATCTCTTTCCTTAATTTAGGCGAATGTTTAAAAAACATTATAAGCGCGGAAGGACTTCATTCGATGAAGTGCCCATGTAAAGGTCTCAATGTTTAATAAGCACCTAGTTGCTTCTACCACATCTACAGGAAGAATTATAGATACAATTCTACTGAAAATAACGACCATGCTGATGAAAAATATACTTGGTATTACCATACTTAAACAACAAAATATATACATCTCCATGACCAGATCACGTTTTTTGACATTTCCAGCATTTACCTAGTGTTCAACTAAGATCCATACGCCAACACACAACCAGTGCGAGTTTCTTGAGGAGTAAATCCTTGACTGTTGGTGTAGGATCCTTGACTGTTGGTGTAGGGTTTGTGTTTTGACAAACCCAAGTCAGTTCACGGCTCAGACACAGATACAGATTTAAGTGCAAAATATATGACGGAATCTTCATTCCTTTTGGTGCTTTCTTTCTGATGATGAAGTGACAAAACAGCTGGCTGTTGTGATATAGCTTGTCTAATGACGGCTGGTTAATTATTAGAGGTTGTAACCCTCTGAAGATTCTGCATAATAGCAAAACCCTCCCTTTTAACAAGGATTCTGTCAGAAAAAATACATTGACCATTAAACAGGACGCGTAAAACAGTGGTAAAGCACAAAATACTAATAAACATAAAAAGACAACAAACAAAACAATTAGGCAATTCAAACTGAATTAATAGGCACACGTAAAATAAATAAAACTTATTATGACGAAACTATCCTTAAACGGATAAATCTTAAAATAATTCCTAACGGAACAAATGTAAACTAAAGCAGGCAACGATCTGTGCGCCAGGACTTGTGAACCTGGCTGTAGCTTTACACGTGTTAAGGGCGCCCAACACTCAGCCTTACACAGATCATTGCTGCGGTGGGTCAACCTAATGACAGTGCCAGCCTGTCATGACTGGGGTGATGTGCGTGGGCGTCAAACCACGAAGACAAGATAAGAATATCAAACCCCCTTGCAAAGCTTCTAAAATGACTCAGGGCAGCAGGATCGTCAATTCTGAAGGCAAAGTGAGCAATTTCCATTTAAAACATCATGTGCGATGCATATCAGAATAAAGACTCTCACGCTTCTAATAATGACTTTATCCGATAGAACAATCCCTATTCACAAAGAAAAGAGCTGACCTCCACTACAATAGACCATTTTGCTGATAGTGCTACCATTTTTAAAATTATGAATTCGCAATGCAGTATGGGAAAGTAGCGGTAGTTTCGACGAAGGTTTACTGTACACATTGGTAGGAAAATGTCATTTATTGTAGCAAATATTGGATTGTTTATGTGGGCGACCTTATTACGTGATGGAGTTAAGAAAACAGTTTCTGAGGCGCAACGAAAGCGAACAGACGTTCTTGTAACTGTTGTGTATAATATTTAGTTGTTATTGGGGTGCGGGTTTCTGTAAGTGTGCTTTAGGAGTGCTTAAAGCTGGTATAATCATAGTCACAAGAAAAAGAATAGTCTGGAAGCTCGTGCTATAGCGTTTCGCTCCCGGTAAATAACTCGTGTTCCTAGATTTTCTAAAACCCAGACTACTTTTAAGGGGACCAAATTAAAACGAAGAGGGACTTTGCTACAGGAAGTCCACAAACGTTTTATTACCATTTTATTACTTACTTACTTACATATATTTATTTATATATTTATAGGGCAACAGAATGTTATTTAATGCTCCAACAAAGTTTCAACATCGAGAAGAAATATTAACACCAAACTTGCATGATGTAGCTAAGTAGGTGAACTAGACCAGTACTCCAACAGAAAGAAAACATACTCTATATTGTAATACTAGCTAAAGTAATCTATAATCTATTTGTCTGACCGAATTATGGAATAAAAAGAGTCAACCGTGCAAAAATTTACGGACTAGCTTATTTGGTACTGTTAGAACCGAAATTTTATGTAGATTAACATACTAAAAGCCCTCACGATGAAGGCTCTTGGGGAAATTTTTTACAGATGATAACCTGAAGGGTACTTTTTTGCCAAATTTACCTTTAAAATTGACGAAAAATCTTTTCTTAAAACAATGAAACGCGCTTTGATCTACGGTTGAATTTGGTTCTTGGTTTTAATGAAGACATTGCATTTGTTTTGGTAAAAAAAGAAGACATTGCAGTGTCATTTTGTAAATACTTTCGAAGGAATAACATGCCACGTGCGTTCAAAACAACAATAAACTTCGCTAGCAGCAGCAGCAGTACTTTTGTGGGACTTTTGTGCAATATATTATGAAAGGTATGTAATATTTCTTGTACTATGGTGCTTCTTTTTTTTTAGTAGGCGTTAGTGTTTTCTTGAAATACAAGTGAGGATAATAGAACTTAAATCTACTAAAGCATTTACTGGTCTTAACTAAGTCTCGACCATGTTACGGCCACATCACATTCTTATTATACGCAGATGGGGTGTTGCATTATTTGCCAGAAAGACCACTCAGGAAGAACTGCGCATTTTGTGTGTCTGGAATTTCGACACTTGAGAAATATGCCAGAGTGCTTAGGAATGACCCGAATAAAAGCAGCTTTAAAAAAGCAAAACCATGGAGTAAAAGTACACCCAAGCTGCCAAAAGAATCTAGGCAATTTTATTCGGAAACGCAAGAATGGACAACTTGGCTGAGAAACGAGCAGCTAAAAGTAAGGCTCCTAAGAAGACAAGACTCTCTTTGGGTCCCTTTCAACTGGAAAAAACAGTGCTTCTTTTGTGGCGAGGAGTGTCATGCCGACGATAAGCATTCTGACAGAAAGCAATTTTACAATGTGACATTTGTGCACTACCGCGATACAGTACTTACTTATGCGAGGGCGCGTGATGGATGAATGGTCAGAAAAAGTGAGAAGCCGAGTTGTAAATTGTATCGATTTGGTTCAAGCGGATGCAATTTATCATGCTGAGTGCAGCAAATTGTTTCAAAACACAGAGAAACTTCAAAGCATCCCAAGGAAGGCCCAAAAACACGGATAAGCAACGTATTTGAAGTTATCTGTGAATGGCTCGAAACTGATGCTGAGTTGGCATTCTGTGGCTGAACTACACGACAAAATGAAGAATTAACAAACTCTGAGGATGTTTACACTCGGAGATACTTTAAAAGAAATGCTCACCGATCCGCAGACATTCATAACGCAATGACAAGGCATGCATGAAATGTATTTCAGCACCGACAAGATAGCCGATAAGAAGAGAAGAAAGCAAAGATCCAAGCTTTTATATTGGAAGATCAGTCAAATATCCTTAACATTCGATCTTTGTGATATCCTCTTATTTGCGCATGCTTGGTGTGGATGTGAATACAACTTCTGCAATACATCAAAAGGTAAGACCTTTATTTTTATGCGTTAGAGATGTATCCTTGGAAATACTGGTTCACTGTTAGTTTTTATTTCAGCGGAGAACTTTCTTTTTCACTAACCTTACTATACAAGCGATATAATATCCTTAGGGAAAACAAAGATCTTGACTGTGCTCAAATCAGAAACCGTTTCGTGACCTAGCAAAAGTGTTTTGGTACAATCGAAATGGATAGAGAGAGGATTGGGAAAGCTGGTATTGAAATCAATGTTAAAAGGTATTGTTTAAGTAGCCATTTTATACGAAGTTTAAGAATCTTCTTCATAAGATCTCCAGTGTTTGTTAGTAAAATTTTGTCAAAGTAAACTTATTCATTTTTCTTTTCAGTTTTGGTGGTAAAACAGATTGACACATTAGCCGGTATGCGTCATAGGAAGTACATCGAAATGGGTGTCAACAGCAAACTCTGTACAACCTGAAAACCTGCCACCTACTGAACGAGCAACCTTTTTTCATGCACTCAGAGTCCATTTGCAGGTAACAAAAATGAACTACATTTTTGCGATTTATAACTATAGCTCAGTTCGTAGATTGGTATCGCTTTTGCTGGATTGAATAAGTATTTTGATTTGTCTTTCTTTTTAGGTTGCACAGTGGAAGCACTTGAATCTTCGATGTTTAAACCCAACAGAATGGGGCTGGAGAGTAGTTGAAAATTCATGGAGACAATCAAGACTGATTTGGAGGCTGCACCAGAATGGCTTCTGAAAGTTATTCGATGCAATTGCAAGACCGCTTCTCGTCGTCCTTGCAGTTCTCAGTTGTGTTCGTGTCGTCGAAATGGACTGTCTTGTGTTGCTGCATGCGGAGGGTGCCATGGCGAAAGTTGTGAAAATGCAGAAGCTCCTCCACCAGATACCGATGACGAGATCGAGGAACAATCGATGACGGATTCCAACGAATGAAATATTTTTGAGATTTTAGATAGTTTAATGTAGTAGTTTATTCAGCTTTTTTAAATATTATATTCATGCCAACCGCTCTAAAAAGTGAAAGGAGAACATTTTGAACACATTTTTAAACATGCCAATTTGCGATGAAAATTTCCTCAAAGTCATGAAGGTCTATTTTTTTTAACAAAAATTCAAACTTTCAAGAAAATTTCCCCGGTTTCCTCGATTTTTTGAAACCGGTTTCCCCGAAAATAATTTAATTTTGAAAATTTCTAACATTCTTTAATTCTACCAACCCCAAATTTGATTTCAAATAGCTATTCTATGTCATTTAGTGTCAGAAAGTTTAACACTTTTTTGTAAAAATTCAATTTCTAAGGTAAATTTTGCAAAAAAGTACCCTTCAGGTTATCATCTGTAAAAAATTTCCCCCAAGAGCTTCATCGTGAGGCTTTTAGTATGTTAATCTACATAACATTTCGGTTCTAACGGTACCAAATAAGCTAGTCCGTAAATTTTTGCAAGGTCCACTTTTAATTCGGCTAGACAGGCTCTATAATATTAGCATAGTTAATCAAAATATTTCTATGTGAAACAAATTTAAGCTTTAAGATATATTTCGGGGGTTATCTCATGTCGGTAAAAATGATTCAAATGAAATTTCATTTCGATCTCAGGACGTTCACTGAATGCGATTTATGCAAAATAATGCTTTAGCACGTGTGTAGAACTATCGTGTAAGTGTACAAAGTTATTGAAAAAAGGAATTTTTAAGGTATTATGTCAATTATTTACAGAAGTTATAGGACTTAACTGTAACAAAAAGTATGGTTTTTAATACCGCCAACAGGACTAATTGGTTTAAAATTATTTTATAAAATTTTAATAAGTTTACCACCTACAGGACTAATTGGTTTAAAATTATTTTATAAAATTACCATGAATTATTTCTAGGAATAGTATCAAAATCAAATATCAGGTAAAAATGCACTCCTTAAACATTGTTTTACTCATCGTCTTTAAGAATTTCAAATATTTTTGGAATTTATAGTCAACTTATTTATAGCTGAGAATTATTCGGTACATTGGTAAAAACTAATATTACAACAGTTTTGACCATGGCAGGCGTTGTACCAAATACTACGTACTAGACAGTCTGTGTTTAGTTAAATTGAGGCAAGAAGATTAAATTTTGGACATTTTATTAATATCTTCAGTCCTGAATGTGACAACATGTGAAAGGTATATATGGAAAATGATCTTTTTTCTAAATTGATGTAAAATTGGAAAACACTATACTGAATGACAAAAACCCCTATATGTCTTGGTAAAACCTTCTTAAAAACCAATCAAGACTTCCTAAAAAAACAAATTTCAAATTTTCAAGGCTCTTGTTTTATAAAATTAACTTAGTTTCGCAGGATATCGATTGACTTTTAACTATCAAAAAACAACATTAATACCTGCAAAATTTACTGCTTTTCGTGTCGTGCCCAAAAATTTTTTGGTTAGTTCCATATGACTATCGATTACCCATGTGATTGGGACGGAGAACTTTCTAATCAATGGAAGATGTCACAAAACCTTCTTTAAGGCAACATACAATGTCGCCATAAGGTCGCTCCAGTGATACTATTTTCGCTAAGGCGACACAAAAACGTTAAGGCAACCAAGAATTATATATCTTTTATAATTCTTATCAGGTTTTTACGATGGCATGTTAATGGCTGTACAAAAGAAAAAGGTAATATTTTGGGCCATAAGGTCAATCCAAAATTAAGTTTATCAACCCACAAATCCATCAGCTATCAACCAACTAACTGCAATTATAGCACCACATCTTATGTGTCCAATGGTGAGTTTAAGAGAATGTCAGACTCAATATCAGCAAGCATCCAACAAATAACTGAACAATTAAAACAAAGAGAAAACCCTAACAATCATATTTCACAGAGAGAGGCTTAACCACAGGATGGACTTATTCAACAAATTAAATATACTTTGAAATGCTCAGTATGTCTTGAAGTGAAATATCAGTTTGTATTTTGAAACACTTGCTTAAGATTGGTTGTTGCGGTGACTGTATTGAAAGTATTACCTGTTGCCCTTTATGTAGAGGCGGCAATTGTGGTAGTAGAATAGAGTGAAGCAATTTCTCTAATGGTAACTTTGTAAAGCTTTTATAAAGCAAACCTGACTGCAAAATATATAACTAAGTCAAAAGTGATTTATAAAATATAATATTGGCAGCTTTTTTATCGAATTTATAAGTATTTTTTGCCAGTAAGTATTTATTCATTTGCATGGTACATTTTATTCAATTTGGTTATTTTATGCTTTTGTTACATGATTTTGATGATAATGATATTGGTACAACCAACTCGGATATATAATAAATGTATACTTCCTTTACCCTTTCCAGACAATTTCGCCTCACATTTTATGTAAACAATACCATTTGGTAGTGGACTAATTCACAGAGATTAAGGGGTAGAGTCTTCAGTAGCTAAAGACGTTGGAAAACACTAAAAATGCTACTTCCAATTTTTTAATTAAGTTCAGATTTACAATTTATTCTCCATATTCATTAAAAAGTCGTAATGTTAAGTTAATAAAAAATTCTAAAGCTAATTTAGCGCTGTCAAAGTTGTTATGTACAATCTTTGAAACAATTCCTTGCCTGTCGGTTGACTTGCGTGGAATAAGCTGTGGCGTGATTCATACACATGATCAATGGTAACTAAAAGATCCTGTCCAAACTCAAAATTTCTCGGAAGTGACCCTCCAAGCTCTTCGTACATTCTTACTACTTCAGGGGTTGTGGGTACTAGTATTTCTGGAAGACTATTGGTGCGCTTCGTAGCGATCATGTTGTCGATTGGTACGCATCCATTTGTTCCCGGTACGCGATGGTGGTTCCATGATGTAATCAAATGATGGGCTGCATCGTTTGCAATATAATTAGTAATCCACGAAAAACAATATTTCACAACTGGATCCGACATATCATATTGGTTTACCCCACTGATGTATATCATAGCCCTTTTTATTGGGTAATTAACACGAGAGTTTAATTCAGGCTAGAAACGCTCAATGGTATAATTTTCCGTGGAAGCTGTTTGTCGCCACTGCAGTTTCTGTTGAAAAAACCTGTAATCTTACAGCATGTCCTGTACAAAAATGCCAAGAGCAAGGTAAGTACAAAGCCTCCTTTATCCCAGTATCAATGTTCGAAAATTGTGCTAACACGTTTCCAAACATTGCAGTTAATTCTCCCGGCCGAGTACCGGACTAAGAAGATTGGGTTTCAATTGGATGGGATTGGATTTGCATTTATTCCCAACCCGGCTGGAGAGCGAGGGCCGCATCAAGTATGACCTGGCGTAGACCCAAAGAGGGTCTTTCCATCACAACGAAAGGACGAAAAGAAGGCAGTGGGGTTAAAATGGCAATTTTTTTCGTTGCGATCAGTTTTGGTAATGGGGTTGTCATGTGTCACCATCATGACTGGAAAATCACTGGCGACAATTTTGCCAGGTTTGTTATTGATGAACAAGTCCCTACTGCATTCGCAAAGCGCGGGTCTGCGCAACCTTACAAGTTTCTTCAGGATGGATGTCCTAAACAAAATTTCAAAGCAGAAAAAGTGGCCTGGGAGAGCAAGGGTTGCGTCATGGTCAAAATACCGGCACGCTCCCCAGATCTAAACCCAATCGAGAATTTTTTTCACCTTGTTAGGACAAAATTAAAAGAAGACGCAGCGAAATATAACATCAGAACAGAAACATATGAAGGGTTTGTGAACGAATTAAGCAAACCATGTTGACAGGTGTTCCGAAACAAACTATTCACAACCTCATATCACATCAATGCCAAAGGGGTTGGCACTTGTGCAAAAGCGCAAAGGTGTCAGAACAAAATATAGAGTTTTTAAAAATATTCAGCTGTAAATTCTATGCGTCACATTGCGTCACTAATGCGTCACTCGTTTTTTGCATGTGTTTAACCATAAAATGTATGCGTCACATGCGTTACAATATTTTTTTTTAAAGATATATATACTATTCTTTTAAAAAATTGGATGTGACGCCTGTGACGCATTACATTCTTTCACAACATAGTACTATATAGCTTGTGACGCATATTTGACGCACTTGTGACGCATGGAATATAATAACTTTTAAATGCGAACATAGTTTTTATATATTATAAATTTTGGGCATCCATGCCTTGGATAACCAGGGTGCTAAAAACAGTGGGGACAAGGTTCTAAGTCTTTCATCGAATCCTTTGGGATTTCTTCAATGAATTTAAATTCTCGCCACCTTGAACTCATCATATATGTTTCGCGTTGGTCTCTCTGGTTATACTTTCCAACATGTTCAATTGACCCTTTGCTTGTAGCCAAAATTGGCATGGAATTGTCCCTGCTTATAACCATGTCAGTGGCAAACTGGTTTTTAGGCCTTGGCAGGTGAACGGTCTGACCTTTTAACAGGAGGAGAAATTCGTTCCCTGCGATTAATTCCGCTGCCCACCTAAAATCATTAAGGTAGGCAAGTTCACATTCATCGAGGCCAACCCATGTGTACTTGCTGCTTGCAGGATTAACAAAGCGATTGAAAATTAGTTCTACAGGGTTCAACAAGAATGATTTTCCGCAATTTGCTAGTCCTGTTAACAGGATGTTGTTATTTTTCTTGCGACCACGCTTTAGACATTCTCTCAGAGCATCAGCAAAAACGTATATATTGATGCTATTGTTTCTTAACACTTGCCTTACACACACCAACCAAGTGCCGTTGCATCCGTCTACGCAGGCTGTATTTGATTTTTCTACCACAACGTCAAGTCTACATTTTTGCTGTCGCTCGATCGCTTTAGGTGTACTGTGCATTTTCCAAGTTACAGAAATTAGTTCTGGATCTTCCGATACACAAGAATGATTTTCGGTATGTCGGTTGGCATACCATGTGTTAACCCTATCTCACCCGGGTCGTACCAGTGTACAAGCTGACTTTAAGCGGCTGCCATTTTTATTTCGGTTTATATTGGAAGTTGGTGTCGCATGACTTTTATTTTTTGGGTATATCGCTGCGGTTCCCGAAAAAAAAATAACAAAAAAATGACCGGTGCCAAGATTATGAAGATTCCGTCACGGCTAATCGGAATATGATTTTCAGCGCCTTTACGCTAAGTCGCTTTTCTGTTTATAAGCACATCAAAGTTACATGTTTGTGTTTCTAACATGCTTTTTCTACTTGAATATAATCTCTATTTCATATTTTTAGAATAATATATTATATAATTACAAAAATGAAAAGACAAAGGATATCCGCAGATGCGGCTATCGCAAACATTTTGAAGTTCGTTGAAGACTCGGAAGATGAATTAGATTATGACGATAACGATGGTGATGTTGATTTTTTTCAAGGTGGTCCGGATGATTTAGATGAACTAAATGGAGATTTAGGTAAATATTTACAACAGGAAATAAATAATTCTTTTAGATGAAGAAGTTCCCGATGTCGAAGAGGAAAATATTGACCAAACCCACGATAACGGTGAAGAAATTGTAGGTCACGACAGTGACGGTGACAACGGTGAAGTGGTTGACAATCGTCAACATAATCGTTACCCGAAAAGAATGTTGACATATCAGCGAAAGGTCCATTCTATAGATACAGGTTACTTACTTTTTGTTATTTTCCTTCATGGATATATCTGGACTAGTCATTCTCAACATCTGTTATTATTATTACAGTCCTTGACGAAAATAACTACACACCAATGCAGATTCCAAAAGAATCAAAAACATTGGAGGGAATTGCAAAAGGTGACAAAAATATTCCTGATGTTCGGTATCATTTTACCAACCAGCCGACCAAAAATCTACAAGGGCGACAAAGGCGTGTGGATATTTTGCATGGAAAACCGGGACCAACAGCGAAATCAAAGAACACAGCTACACCCGTTGATGCGTTTCACATGTATTTCACAAATGACATGATAGACGTAATAATAAAACGTACAAATGAGAAAATTGACACAATAATTTCTAGCGCATCAGAAGAAACAATAAAAAAATGTCCATTTGTGAAAAAAACAACACCGTTAGAAATCCGTGCGTTTATTGGATTGATGTTATATCGTGGTCTTTATAAACTCAATACTTTCACTGTGAGGAAACTTTTTTCAGATAGATATGGACCTCCAATAATTAGTGCAGCCATGTCGCGACACAGATTTTATTTTCTGATCGCAAATTTGACATTTGACGACGAAACCACTCGTGGCGATCGATGGAAAAAAGACCGTTTTACTGTTGTTCGAGATTTCCTTGAAATGTTCAACAAACAATGCATGACATGTGTTCGAGCATGTGATTATCTTTCCTTGAACGAAACACTTTATCCAATGCGAACACAAATTGCATTCAAACAGTATAACCCAAATAAGCCAGCCAAATACGGTTTACTTTTCAAATCGATAAACGCAGCTAGATACGCGTATACGTACATCACCGCACCATATGCTGGAAAGCCTCAAGAATAGGGAGGAAAATTTTACTTTCCTGGAACAGAAACCATAACAAAACATCTTGTTTCGACATTGCATAAACATCAACCGCTCGATGGTCGAAACATATCATTTGACCGCCTCTACACTTCCTTCTCACTCGCAACGTGGCTCTTGAAAGAGATTCATGTCACGTGTATTGGTACACTAATGGCTAATAGGAAAGGTATACCAGCTGACTTAAAGAAGGTTGACCACAGAGAGGCACTTTCCACTGAATTTTATTGGGAAAAAGAAGGAGATCTTGTTTTGGGTTCTTATGTGGTGAGTACGGCTACGAAGAAAAAGAAAAATGTTCTCATGCTTTCGACAGTAAATCCCATTCTTGGTACAACCATTGACGACGACAAGAACAAAGCGGCACTTTATAAACTGTATGATTTCACCAAAGGCGGGACCGATATTGTAGATCAACGGATGGGCTTTTACACATGCAAGGTGAAATCTCGTAAGTGGTCCATGGTTGCATTTGCCGATATTCTAGACATGGCTCGGGTGAATTCATCGACTTTGTACGCATTGAACAAAGAACTGTGTCCACTGAAGCAAAATTCTTTTGAATATGACATGGATGTTGCATTTGATCTTGTGAAACAATTTCTACAACAAAGAAATCAAGCGAGGTTATCACCAGTTGTGAAAACGAAGATAGCGATAACACTTATGACCATGAAAGCTGATACAGATCACGAAAACCTTGCCGCCAATCATGATAACCAGGATATTTACCCTGCATCAAGTAAAAAAAGGAGGCGATGCAAAATGTGTATCAATAATCTCAAAACCGGTGAAAGTCAGAATTCCATATGCGGTGTATACTTCACTTGTCAGATGTGTGGAATTCGTGTATGTCGAAATCACTCCACCAACAAGTGCAACAATTGTAATGGCATTTGAATGGTAAAAAACTTGTATATACCTTTTTTTTTACAATTTTTCTGGTTGTAATTGGTTCTTCAATACAGCGTTAGGTCTTTTATGAAAGAAAATTTACTAAAAGTATTTTTCATTATCATTTTTGTCAAATTTTTGAACGGATAGTCATTTTTATAAATTACGCTTGGTAATTTTTTTCAAGATTTTGTTGATATTTTGAAGGGTCAAAAACGTTATTGTACATAGTTACATTAACTAAAAATATTTTTATTATCATTTCTGTCAAATTTTTGAACGGATAGTCATTTTTATAAATTACGCTTGGTAATTTTTTTCAGGATTGTGTTGATATTTTGAAGGGTCAAAAACGTTATTGTACATAGTTACACAACTTCTTTCTGTTTGTAATTGGATCCTCAATATAGTGTTAGGTATAATATTAAAGAAAAATTAACTAAAAATATTTTTATTATCATTTTTGTCAAATTTTTGAACCGATAGTCATTTTTATAAATTACGCTTGGTAATTTTTTGTGTTAATAGATAGATTTATGTTGAAAGCATTAATACTGTGATTTTTTATGCTTCATACATTCCATTTAGGCTAAGTTACTTCCAAAAAAATTTTGAGACCAAAAGGACGTTCTCTTTTTTTCAGGGCTCGTACAGATCTGTACGAGCCGGGCCATTGAGGCCTAATCTGACCCGGGTAAAATAGGGTTAAAAGATCAGTGACGGCGTAATTATTGGTGGAAGAGATACAGAAGATCTTCTCCAACGAATGGAAATTGTCTTTGAGAGACTAAGGGAGAAGAACTTAACCTTGAACAAGAAGAAATGCAAATTTTTGAAAGACGAAATAATCTACATGGGCAATAAGCTATCTGCACAGGGAATCTCACCTGACAACTCAAAAGTGGAAGTGCAAGCATTTAAAGTGCCTACGAATCTAACCGAGTTACGATCATTTCTAGGTATGGTGACTTATTGTGCCAAGTTTATCCCAAACTTTGCAGCAATTACAGACCCTTTACGCCAATTGCTAAAGAATGATGTATCCTGGGATTGGACAACACAACATCAAGATGCTTTTTTCCGGCTGAAGACCCTGCTTCAGTCTGTCGAAACACTGGCATACTTTGATCCAAATGCTGAAACTGAGGTCATGCTGAAACGGATGCCTCTCCGGTCGGCCTAGGTGCAGTCATCGCACAACGCCAACCAAATAGGGAATTCCTACCAATCAGTTATACTAGTCGTGCACTCACCAAAGTTGAAGCAAGATACAGCCAATTAGAAAGAGAGAGTTTGGCGATACTTTTTGGCATTCAACATTTCCGTATGTAACTCTATGGAATGCGTTTTAAAGTGATCATAGACCACAAGCCTCTTGTAAAATTATTCAGTCATGGTAGTACACCTCCTCCACGAATTCACCAAGCCGGCACAAGATGTTTTTTAGACGTCTTAATTTGATCTAAATTATGTCTAGACCATCTAGATCTTATTTAGACATCTTTTAAGCATCTACAACAAGACATCTTTCGGTAGACGTCTTTTACGCATCTTTTAAAAGATGTTCGTAAATCCGCATTTTGAAAGATGTTTTAAAGACATCTTTTCCAAGATTTCACAAGACCGCATATCAAAATGCATCTTTTTTAAATCTAAAATGCATCTTCTAAAAGACATCTTTTAAAGGTTTATCTCCAGACGAAGCCCGGAAATACTTCAGGGGGTAGAAGAAAAATTATTTGCGCTTGTAAAACCTGTTTATTTTGCGATATATATTTCTATTTATTTAGAGTCTAATATTAAAAATAAGATATATTGCAAAAACATAAGTTAATAAAAAAATATTTTTCGCATTTTAAATTTTGGCTTCAACTGATTTTTCTAATATTACCCCCTGGTGGCATTTTCCATGTTTTTGAATTTCGAATGGCGGGATATAGTTTCTCTTTGACATACGCGGAGTAAGACGGATTTTATGCGAAGTAGGTAAATCTACATTGTTTTAATTTATAGGTTTTAGTGTGGTTTTGTTTACACGAAAAAAATAAACGAGTGAAGTTTTCCCTGCTCGTAAGAGTAGGTTTTATCTTTTCTAGAATCTGCTATTACCTATAAGCAGTTAGCTAGCTAGCTATGTTGCTTTAAACATACACGGTGGAGAAAGAAGGAAAAAGAGATGTGAACGTGTTTTTTTGTTAGCTAGCTATAGCTATTCTAGTTAAAGTAGCTAAATTAAAGTTTCCTTGTGCTAATTTGTAGTATTTGTATATAATCGGGGACCGTGAGAATTGTAGAGAGATAGAACGTGGAGACGAAATATAAATATGGCGGTATATTTTGATATAAGAATTCGTGTGTATCACATAGTTGATCGGTCAGACTAATCTAGGTTCATCTTAGTCAGCTAGGTATTAGAACACTACAAATTGGCGACGAGGATGGGATGGAACAAAATCAATTTCGGATAATATCCTGTTATGGGGAAAAAGCATAGATGAAACTGCAACAAGACTAGACAAATTACTGAAAACACTCTACGACAATGGACTGCGAGTCAACTCAAGCAAATGCGTATTCGCAGTAAATGAGCTCACATTCTCTGGATACAGACTGACCGACAAAGGAATATTTCCTGATAAATCTAAAGTGGATGCTGTGAATCAAACCAAACGACCTACAAATGCCACAGAAGTAAGAAGTTTTCTGGGACTAGTTAACTACTGTTCCCAGTTCATTCATCATTATGCTGATCTCACAGAGCCTCTACGAAAGCTCACAAAGAAAAATGTAAAATTTCAATGGAATGAAGCTCAAGAAAACTCATTTGTCAAGTTAAAGGAAGAACTAACTAACTCGCGAGTTATGGCCTATTATCAACCATATGCTGATACAAAAATAATTGTAGATGCATCACCCATAGGACTTGGAGCTATTTTGACACAGAAGCAAAGGAACAACACCTTCAAGCCAATAGCATATGCATCTAAAGCTTTAAATGAAACTGAACAAAGATATTTTCAAACAGAGCGAGAAAGTCTTGCAGTGTTGTGGGGAATACAAAAATTCCATTACCACCTATACGATCGTGACTTCACAGTTATCACAGACCACAAACCACTGGAGAAAATCTTATCATCAAGAGGGAATCCCACACCACGTATACAACGATGGTTATTAAAATTACAACCGTACAAGTTTAAAGTTGTATATGAACCGTACATACTAAAAAGGGTAACACCCTAGAACAAGCTAGAACAACCTGGAACGATCTAGAACAACCTAGAACAAGCTAGAACAACCTGAGAACAAGCTAGAACAAGCTAGAACAACCTAAGAACAACCTAGAACAATCTAAGAAATATAACAACCAAAAATATAAGACTATCTCTGTATCGATTCTGTAAATAAATCTGGGTTTCTAACAAGAATATTTCCGCCATGTTTCCCACTCGCCAAGTTATGGGGGATTCCCTTAGTTTAGTACAACAACAGCGTTAACCGTCCCGGTATTTTTACCCCTAAAGTCCAATATCAGCATTTAGCTAGAACAATAGCTAGTTATTGCATTTCTTTATTATATTGAATTTTACCATTTTATGTGAACCCTCGGTCTTACGACGATGCAGTTCGCTGCATCAAGGAAATCGACTTCTTTCTGTCTCGCCACATTCGAAATGTTTGAAATGAATGGAAAGAAGGAAAAATATTATATTTTTTTCTTCATTCAAATCAGTTTTCAGAACACAGAGCGTTTACGCTATTCCGCACAGAATTCCCATTTCATTCGCTGCCGGTTCTCCGTTGTTCTCTTCGTTTACTGTCAGCTCTCTGATTGTTCTGTGAAACTGGTGGTTATACCTGGTTTTGTCTTTGGGTAAAAAAACCTTCAAAAACGCCTGTCGTTTAAAAACAACAACAATGAATGGAAACCAGGTCACCCATTTTGTAGCGAGATGTCGGAAACACACATTCGATACCCATTTCATTACTAAGCGTCCAAGAAGGTTTTTTAAAACAGTTTTAGTTAAATGGCGTCTTCTGATGATGAAGATTTGAAGCCATTTCAAAGGTTTGTTTTTATTTTTATCGCTTCTTTTATCAAAGTTTCATTTTCTTTCTTTGTTATTCTTTCATTCGTGACTTTTTTTTCACTTATTCAGCCTTGCCATTGTTCTTATTTTGCTCTTATTTTTCAGCAATTCTCAGTCTCATTGTTCTTATAAAATTGTTCTTATAAAAAAAAGTGTTTCTTGTTCTTATAATTTAAAAGGGAATTCAGGTTGAGTACGTTCTTAATATGATCTTAACTTTTCGCAGAATCGCAGCCTCGACGTTCTTATAAACTATAGGTTCTTATAAAAAGAACTTGTAGATCTTTTTAAGTAAGTTGATTGCTTTTTCATTCTTCAAGGTAAGTCATAAAAACGTTATATGCTCATTCTACATTATGTCGTTTGTGCTAATTTTTTTATTTACTTATAGCCTTATTGCGCATGCACCGATATTAGTAATTGACAGTGATGAAGAAAATCAAAATTCGTGTGACATGAAGGCTGCTCCCGATGCCATCAGTCATGGAGACCTCTCTGCTGAAACCATGATAAACATTCTTTTAATAAATCCCCAGGATTATGAACCGAAAGAGCGACCACGTGGTATCCGCAAGAACTATGTATGCACACTAGATGTGAACAAAGTATCAATTGCAGTTGCGAAGAGTGATGATAACGGAGCTTATATTAAAAGAGGATCTCCAAAACGGTTGTATCATGTCAAGGTTACTGGTAACGAAATTTCAGTCGCACAAGTAAAAATCTGCAATGATGCATATTACGTAAACCATAGAACTACCGAAACACAGGATAATAAAAATGTACTTGGTGCTAGGTATAAGAAAGAATTTGTGAAAGCTGACGAGGTTTATGAACTGCAAAGACAATATAGAGTCAGTAAGAGTAACAATGGATTTTCAAATATAATAGTAACTATTCGCAAAGTCGAACAAGAGAAAATAGAAGATTATTATCTTCTAATATACAGATGGAATGATGACTGCAAAATCAACGAGGAAAACTTTGTTCTTGAACGACATGGGAATGCCAAAAAGCCTCATGCTCCTACATATTTTCGCCAAAACCCATCTTGATGGAAAAAGCAAAAGATGCGCTACAATCTGGAAGCTCTTGTTCTAATGTATACAATCGCTTGACAAAGGAAGCTAAGGCATGACATAGCGGAATGTTGTTTTGTTGTTTTAGCTTTTACATTCCATTCCTTATATTGTAACGCACGATAACTAGTTTTTCATTTCATTTCATTTCGTTTAATCAGCAACATGATTATAACTCAAAAATTAAATTTTGCACTTTCAGGCCACCAGTGACGCGCCTAGAGATCCAAAGTACGTGCATAATCTGGCATATCGATTAAAAGAACCTGGAACCAACCGTACAGATGGAATCCCAGAATGTGAATTGATGGTAAGTCAAATGCGCGAAAGTGACTACACAAATAGTGTTGTAATTTTACCTCAACACTATCTATCTTACCACAGTAAACCACACATGCTATCTGACATTTGAAGATTTTGTGTAAATGGCAACTCTGTATTACAAGTGGATACTACGTTTGAGTTAACAGATGGTTTATGGTTAACTGATACTTGCTATAAGAACCTGTCTTTGGTGAATGAAAAAGGTGAAAATCCTGAATTCCCCGGCCCCTTCATGTGGTCATTTAAAAAAGATCGTCACACATATCGGTAAGACATACATGTATTTAATAATCTGCTTTCGTTATTATTAAAACTTCAAGAGTTGTTACATTAGGGTATAAAAAAGTGCGGAACTTTCTAGTGTGAATTTGGATGAAAATCCCATTATTTAACTATTTAAATCCACACTTTTTTCATTCTTGCACTTTTTTATACCCTTTAAGGTAACTACTACTATAACCTGTTTAATGACACAAGTGTCTGTTTGTAGTAGGTTTGCCGTGGAAACTGTTGCCTTAGATCCAGCGCTAATGAGTATCAGAAAATTTGGTACAGACATGGATTCTGCACTTAGTGGTGGATTAGGTGACATCTTCACTAATGCTGAAAAGTTTTGGTGCACTCAGCACATACAACAGGCGAGTGTACGAAAGCTAACATCTATGAGTGCAAACAAGAGCACCATTAATAGAATAATGACTGACGTCTATGGCACCCAGCAAGGAGTCATGCAGCAGCTTGGTTTAGCAGATGCAGATGATGAAGAAGATTTTAATGTTAAATTAAGCAGCCTTGAGCTTGTATGGAATGGTTTATTACCAGGTTAGTGAAGTGGTATTTTCTCTCCTCATTTAAATTTTAAGATAAGAATCCTTGATTTTGTAATTCATATAACTTTGATATACTTGCCTTCTTATATTACACACTGTTCATATTTGTAGGATTTCACGATTGGTTTTGTGTGCACCATGCACCAAAAATAAAAAGCAACCTACTACAATCTGTTCGTGCTGCATGTGGTATATCGGGAAGATTTTATACTAATGGTTTGGAGTTAACCCACAGGCTCCAAAAAAAAATAACAAAGGATACTACAGGAAATGTAAAGGCTGTTGATGTGGTTGAAGCTAACAAGTTACTCAGGGACTTTGTTGATCAATATTATTCGGAAGCTGTTCGTGCCTTGCGTGGCATCGGGGAAATACAGGCTTGCTAATGGGTATGAACATTTTATTGTGCAGCCGATAACATGGGATCGCTGGTCTCTCCAACGTCAACAGCAACACATCAACACTTTTTTGCAATTTGTTCCAAGTCAGACGCAACTATTTGTGAAACCAAAGAACGCTGGACTTAAAAGCACACCACCTGCAAAGCATAGGCGTGCGCGTTTACCTGAAGTTGAATTATTTTCTTTCTCGATTTGATGAATTGCAGGAGAAGCAACAGGTATCACCAATTGTGCTGTCACGGAAGGAGATTAAGAAGAAGGGAAATGAAAATGACGATCGTTGGGAAGTAGCTTCTAAGCATGCGCGCATAGAAGAAGATCCGCTTAATCCAGATAGGCATTTAACCAACAAATATGTTCTTGTTCATCGAGAAATCAAAAAGGATTGCCCTAAGGCTGTGAAAAGGTGTCACAGCTGCAAACGCACCTTCTCTGATGCAGACGTGGTATTAGCAAAAACTGAAGGTAATCGTGAGTATACGGACAAAAATGGGAAGAAAGTGGCATACTCAGGCAATGTTTATATTCATTGGCTCACTAGTTGCTTGAAGGAGTATGATCAAAAATTTTCGTTTGAAAGAATTGATGTACCCGCAAGAACTTTAGCTTTATTGCCATCCAGTGCTGAGAAGAGTTTGAGAGACAAAGGTTGTAACATTGTTCATTAACGGAATTTTCACAGATGATTTTTTGGCGTTGAAAATTTCTTCCCTCTATTTATAACGTATTTAATTTAATATACATTATTTCCCGAATTGGTTTTTCTTTGATGTTGCCGCAGCTTTTTCTCAACTTGTTGAAAGAAAATGGATGTGATATTTTAAAAACTCACTTTAAACTTTCCATGCCGGATAAAGTTGCAATTTTATACATACATTAATTCACTGATGCTGAATAATTTTAAAACATCAAAATTCCAAAATTCAAAAGTCACAACATCGAAATTCCAAAATTTTAAAAATCATCTAATTCGGGAGATGTAGAAAGAGGAAAAGTTTTTTGTGTTATTTTAATCGCGGATTTTTTGTTACCTGTTGTGTTCTAGTAGAAGACACTTCTGTTTAATTCTGATAAAGGATACATTTGGCAGAATTTTCGCGGTTTTTATTTTTTGCAAAAATGCTAAAAAATCGCAAAATCGCGAGAACTTTTGCCTTTAGGGTATATTTAGTATTTGAGTCTTATATTTTTTTCAAAGTCTGTCACTGTATTAATTTTTTAGACAGTACCTAAAAAACTTTAGTCGTTGTCTTTTACATCTGGTGCCACATAGCCTCACCTGCCTTACAATAGTTCTTCGAAAAATCGCATTTTTGTAGCATCAAACAAACGGGGGTGGGTGGAGACGTGTCTATGCACATCCATTAATAAGGACTACATCAATACGGTAGGTGCAATCGTTGGCACGTATCATCAACCAAAAGCAAATCTCTGGCCACGTTGCTATTACGACTATTCCTCGTCATTAGTGACCTTGTCATTCCAGGCTATTAATCGCTGCCTTCTGGCTCCTCGAAACTTAGGAGATCGTTTAAATTTTTTTGTCGAAGAGCTATGTACAGGAGCCAAACTTTAAAGGTAGATAATTAACTTTGTTGTCTACCTCGACGGTCCAACTGACGTATCTTTTCGTTATTCATTCAGCAGATGTTACAATCACGGCGCTTCTTAGGCTTGAATTTTTTTTAACCTCAATCGCTCACAAAACACGCAAAGGGGATTACCCGAATTTAACTCTATCAGCATGATCTTTTAGCATGTTTTCAGATAGGTCTCGCTTGTCCTTAGTTTATTCCAGGTTGTTCTTAGGTTGTTCTAGCTTGTTCTAGGTTGTTCTTAGGTTGTTCTAGGTTGTTCTAGCTTGTTCTAGCTTGTTCTAGGTTGTTCTAGCTTGTTCTAGGGTGTTACCCTTTTTAGTATGTACGGTATATGAACCAGGGAGCAACCAACGCATCAGATGTTCTCTCCAGGTCTCCTTTAGAAGCACCTGGAACAAGTGACTACTTTACTAACGAAGCAGAACATTATGTCAACACGATAATCAAACGATGCTACGCCAATTGCAGTCACAATAAAAGAAATGATGATTCTGCAACAGACGAGGAATTGGCAAAGCTCAGAGTAAACATTAAACTGAAGAAATGGAATAAATATCCTGAAATGAAACAATACTATCTCTGCCGAAATGAACTAGTAGTAAAAGACAACTTAGTGCTAAAGGGCAACCGTTTAGTCATCCCGAAGACTCTCAGGTATAGACTCTGGTATAGTCAAGACCAAAGGACTTATACGAGGAAAAGTATGGTGGCCTGGGATAGATAAAGAGATTGAAGAAATGATCAGAACTTGTATGTCATGTCAAGCAACAAGTTCAGCAGTAGTTAGACGCAACACATATCCAATCGACTGAAATTCCACCTACAAGTTGGCATACCTTAGCACTTGATATACAAGGTCCATATCCAACAATGGACTACTTAATCGGTGCTGATAGACTACAGATCCAGATATCCTGTCGTTATACAAACAAAAAAGATTGACACTGACCATGTAATCAAAGGTCTAGATAAAACATTCAAGTTATTTGGATATCCAATGAAGTTAATTGCCGACAATGGGAAACAAATGATCTCCCAAGAATTTTAAGAGTTACCTAAGGGAAAATGGAATTGAACTTCACAGCACCACGCCATATTCACCATGGGCAAATGGAGAGGTTGAAAGATTTAACAGATCATTGAAAAAAAGCAAATCAATGTGCTCATGCAGCCGGAAAAGATTGGAGAAAGGAACTGGACAAATTTCTCCTACTCTACAGAACTACACCTCATGCAACCACCTCCAGCTACTGTCATGTTTGGGTAGAAACATCAGAAATAAAATTCCTGTATATTCCAAGTTTTTGTCAGAAATTTGAAACTTGACGGAAACAGACAGAAGAAATAAGAGAAAAACAAAAGAATATGCTGATACCAACAGAAAACAGTACAAGAACATCACATCAATGTACGTGACAGCGTATTAGCGAGAAATATGATGAGGAAAGACAAACTATCGACAAATTGGATACCTAAACCATTCACAGTAATCAAATCAAAATACGAAAAGAGTGCGTTAATTGAAGACGCCACAAGGAAGAAGATACATGGGGAACAAGGTACATCTAAGAAATTATTTACAAAGGAAGGAGGCTGTGGTGGCACACAAACAAACTGCCAAACGGTTTAACACAAGAAGAATTGGCTAAAATAATACCTGTTGTTCCAGATGATGTTGTTCCAGATGATGTTGTTCCGGATGAAGTTGTTCCAGATGAAGAAATAATTTGGACATGCGAACACAAACAGTGACTGAAGACAAAAACTCCAGAAACCAAACTAGAAACACATCAGCAGCACAACGAGAAAGAAGTGTTTACAAACTAAAAGTCATCCTTGGAAATCATATCTTTCACGAAGTAAGAAGAAACAATAGAACACGTGACGTTGATAACAGAACTTATGTTACACGAAATTTGGACCAGTATTCAGTGATACTGGGACACAAAACATTTATGAAGAAGTTCACACATTATGTTCACACCTTTTGTTAATCCACGCTTTGCGAACATGTAAATAAGAAGCATGTGAAATAGAAAAACGCTTTTCAAAGAAGTTAATCAGGTATTTACTCATGTGATGGTTTATGTTTTATTATGTGGAACGATTGACGTTCGATGAATCAACAACACGATGACGTACGATGAATCAAACAACACGATGAACGTTCGGATTGATGAGCAACACGACGACGTTCGATTGATGAACAACACGATGACGTAATGAAGGATTCGATCAAGAAAGAAGAGGATGTAGTATTTGTATATAATCGGGGACCGTGAGAATTGTAGAGAGATAGAACGTGGAGACGAAATATAAATATGGCGGTATATTTTGATATAAGAATTTGTGTGTGTCACATAGTTGATCGGTCAGACTAATCTAGGTTCATCTTAGTCAGCTAGTATTAGAACATACATAATTCTTTGCTTTTTTCTGATTGCTTAGCTACACAGTAAAACTATATTTTGACTTGCAATAGCCAACCTAGATCCTCTATTACTTTCATAATGAATTTCAGTATTCAGTAATATATATATAGCTAGCTAGTTGAACTAACTTTATATATTTTGGGCATGAAAGACTTTTAATTTTAACCATTTGAGGACAAATAGCTTTTGTAGCAATATGCAGAATTTTTCTGCAAAGCCCAGGAACCCCTCCCCTCCTTCACGGAAAAATATAAAAGTGTAACAAACTTTATCAGTCGAAAAATAAACAAATTGCGTTTAGGCGTAAACTTTCAATCCACTATTTTATGTAAAAAATTAAAAAAATTCTATCTTTATCACAATGGCATTTGTGGCACAGGGCCCTGCATATAATTCATTTTCCAAATTTAATATTCCATTTTCTTATTGCCATTGTGAAGCTGAAAGTGATTGCTTAGTAGTTAAAGAAATTGGTTTTTACATTTTGTAATTTTTCAGGCAATGAATGAATCCAAATTGAGACAAGAGAGACGGGTTTGCTTAGTCAGAAAGTTAAGAACTGTTTGGTGATTCAAATGATATCCCGGGATGAAATTGTTGATGTGTCAATGGAAGAAATTTCTGATCTATAGATACTCATGAAGTCTCTTTGACCATAGAATCAGAGTATTCCAGCTCTGAAGAAGAGCCAGCAACATTATGTAAAGGACTTAGCTGGTTGGGCAGTAGAAAGTGATGTTCAAGCACACTTAAACAAACTTGCTTTCTATTTTGAGGAACCAGGAATAAATAAATTGCCGAAAGATAGTAGAACTCTTCTTCAAACTCCACGTTCCATTACTAACTGAAAGTAAATGTGGTGGTACATACAGTTATATTGGTATCATCGGAAGGCATAAACAAATCTTTAGAAATGTACCCATTTCTCTTCGAACAAGAAATCCTTGATTAATAATTAATGTTGATGGTCTACCATTGTCAAAATCTTCTTAGTCACAGCTATGGCGATCTTAGGTTCTCTGAATAATTCACACCTTTGTTTTTGCTATCGCTGTATACCATGGTTATCATAAGCCCGATTCTGCTGATGATTTTCTAAAGGACTTCTGAAGAGGGTTATTTTATTGCAAACTAATGGTGTTGAAGTTTCTGGAAAAATCTTTCAACTTAATCTTAAAGCTTTTGTCTGTGATGCACCTGCCAGGTCTTTTTTGAAGTGCACGATTGGTCATAATGGCTATTATGCATGTGAAAGGTTGTACTGTAAAAGACGTTCTGTGCAACATCGCATGGTTTTTGTGTCTGCTAGTAAGAATATGCCAAGAACAGACCAAGAATTCAATAATACCACATACCATTCTAACACCAAAAAGGGGAATCAGCCCCCTCTTTCATCTGTTCTTGCATACAATTGTGTTACACAATTCCCTTTGGATTACATGCACCTAGTGTTACTTGGTGTTGTGAAAAGAATGCTTCAGTATCTAACCAAAGGTCCGTTTTGTCAAATCTCTGCTAACCACATTATGCTATTTTGAAATCGAATTTTGGAGATTCGTGGTAACATGCCCTCTGATTTTATTCGCCAGCCAAGGGTCTCTTTCAGATCTTGCCTATTGGAAAGCTACTGAATTCAGGCAATTCATCCTATATAATTGGCCCATTGGTATTTTAAGGGAATAATTGGAAAACCTATTACAGTCTCTTTTTATCTCTTCATGGTGGCAATGAGCATTCTTTTAAATGAAGACGATGAAAAACGAAACACTTTGCTGCAATATAGTAGGGCGAAATTTTACAATGGGTTTGTTGATGCATCAAGTCGTGAGTTTGGAGAGACATTCACTTCCTACAATGTTCATTCCCTTTCTCACTTAGCTGATGATGTAGAGAGGTATGGCACATCACTGAATGATCTGTCTGCATTTAAATTTGAGAATTATATGCAGATTTTGAAAAAAAAGGTTCGAAACACTAATAATCCAGTTGCACAAGTTATCAAACGCGATCATGAAGTTAAGGCAGCAAATTTGGTTGTTCCTAACATCATAAAGCCATTAATTTCAACTACATTAAAAGATTCATGCTTTCAACTAATAGGTGGTGATTTTTGCTTTGTTTAAGAAATCCACCAAAACGAAACCATTGATTGTAAGGTTTTCAAGCATCGGAAACTCGAAAATTTGTATGAAAAACCAATCATGTCATCATCAGTGTTGGATATATTTTTTATAAAAGACCTTAATAAACTCACATACAAATTTAAAACGGTAAATCAAAATCAACTGTTGAAAAAAGTTGTTTGTTTACCACATAAAGGTGGCTTTGCTTGTTTTGCAGTAAAGCATGAAGTTGAGAAACAAAAATATTAAAGTTATTTATGTTATGTACATAAAATGTTTCAGTGAGTTTTTTTTGCTTAAAAAAATAAATTCCTTGAATTAAGGATTTTCAAGTGCTGTATTTTTTTCTTGTCTATAAAAATTGCAAAATATGAGCTTTTTATTTTATTATATACTGTATATTTTCACCGTATGTAGATATAGGCTAATGGTTGAGTTATTATATGGTAGCTGCCTATTTTTCGTTTTTATCTTCTTACTGTATATAATAATAAAAAAAAGATTGCAAAATTGTACTTTAAATTGAAAAAATTAGCAAGAATTTAAGAATAAAAAATTATAAATGAAACATATGTTATGAAAAATTAACTACAGGAAATCCATGTTTGCATAACAAATGATTGTATTTCTTTTAGTACAAAAATGAGCTTCTCATGCATTGAGTTTTTCGAAGACAACACTGTCAACATGATGACAATCCCCTCAGCTTGAGTGGAAAAGTGGGCCGCAAAATACCATAATTGCCCAATCATCTC